>OY284486.1:0-191843 GCA_958336395.1 Ctenicera cuprea | reverse complement strand
GGGCTGTATGCAGTCGATCGCGTGTACATCGTTGTTGGTAGATTCGAAAACGCCAGCTAATTCCCCGTCACGAATCCGAGCTTGAAGCATCACACCTTGCAGGGGTATTTCAATGCTAGACTTAATAGTAACGAGAACATCTCCTTGATGGCGATGGGTTGTTATGGAAAACGGAGATGGTCCCTTGTTGTCTAACTATACCATTACCGTGGAATGGTACCATGGTTTGACACACCGTCGTTGGAGCACCTTCGGGGCGGGCATTAGCGGCGCTTACAAATAACAGCAACGCAACGACAATCATTTTCTATGAAGTAGAACGCAAAGTAAGTATGTGAAAGGATAACGCGAAATTACTTAATATTTATAGCAGATCTCATTGTCATCGTTGTGTACATGCGCCTTGGTACCTTGAACTACATTAATTTTGCTGGTATTTTCCAGACAAGATAATATTGTTGCTGATTCACTAACCGTTAGGCATTGATCATAATTCAAGGCAAAGAAAACGCATCACTCAGACCTCACATGAATCGACCGGATGGATATAATCTGATCAGATATAAAATAGCCGATTACGATAGGATGATTTTCATTAAGATTTAATTCGCGTTTGAAAGTGTCTATCAGTGAGTAGAAAATACGTTTAAGTGATTGTGAATAACGATTCTTTATTGACTAACTTAATTTGATTCTTAGACATGGCTTCCTACACACAAAAATTGCTAGTGACGTTGGAAAAAAAGTTACAGCAGTTCGTTTAGTGGAAAAACCAAAGCAGTTCTAGACTGGTTTGTTTTTTAAAAAAACTTTCTGATTATATTTTAAACAATGTAGGTAGACGAAAAATAAATAATTGTAAATATTTCCGAATTTTAGATTATTTTAGGATTAAAATAGGATTTGGTTGTACTATTGGTTATATGTAGAAGTTAACAAAACTAAAACGCTGCAGTTTTGTCTTCTAAATTTTCATGACGACATCTGACTTCTAAAATTACTTAAAACTTGTCGAATTGTTTAGACACCGACGTAAAGTCCATACTACAATTGACAAGTGCCAATTAAAGGTGCTATGTAACATTTTGAAAGTTTTGACATACTTTCCTTTGAAGTTAAAATAATGGAATTCTGGTAGTAATTATTTACTTTAGCCTGAAACGTTAAAATTAATTTTTTGCTGTATTTTTATACTGCACCTACACAATTCAAGCTTTTATAAGAAGAACGAACATTTTTAGAAATTTTACGATTTTCTTGGAAAACGCGGAAAATGTCGCAAATATTCATACAGAAGTGCTATATTTCAATTTCATCCAATTATGATAAAAATTGAAATTTTTTTTCCGTAAGCATTTTTATACAACACCTACATAATTAAATTTAGTAGTTAATTTCTATATATAGAAGCGAAAAATCTTAGTTTTCTTGGGTAATGCGGGGAATGTCACAAATTTTTATACAGATTGCTATATTTTACCTTCATCCAATTATGATAAAACATTGATAATTTTTTGCCGTATTTTTATACGACACCTGCACAATTAAATTTAATAGCTATAATTTCTGTACGGAGAAGCGAAAAATTCGACAGTTTTCTTGGGAAATGCGGAAAATGTCGTAAATTTTCACACAGAAATGCTCTATTTCACTGTCATCCAGTTATGATGACAATTGAAATTTTTTTGCCGTAAGCATTTTTATACGACACCTACATAATTAAATTTAGTAGTTAATTTCTATATAAAGAAGCGAAAAATTTTAGTTTTTTTTGGAAAATGCGGGAAATGTCACAAATTTTTATACAGATTGCTATATTTTACCTTCATTCAATCATGATAAAAAAATTGATAATTTTTTGCCGTATATTTATACGACACCTGCATACTTAAATTTATAGCTAATTTCTGTACGGAGAACCGAAAAATTCTACAGTTTTCTTGGGACATGCGGAAAATATTGTAAATTTTCCACAGAAGTGGTCTATCTCACTGTCATCCAATTATGATAAATATTGAATTTTTTTTGCCGTAAGCATTTTTATACGACACCTACATAATTAAATTTAGTATTTAATTTCTATATAAAGAAGCGAAAAATTTTAGTTTTTTTTGGAAAATGCGGGAAATGTCACAAATTTTTATACAGATTGCTATATTTGACCTTCATCCAATCATGATAAAAAATTGATAATTTTTTGCCGTATTTTTATACGACACCTGCACAATTAAATTTAATAGCTATAATTTCTGTACGGAGAAGCGAAAAATTCGACAGTTTTCTTGGGAAATGCGGAAAATGTCGTAAATTTTCACACAGAAATGCTCTATTTCACTGTCATCCAGTTATGATGACAATTGAAATTTTTTTGCCGTAAGCATTTTTATACACCTACATAATTAAATTTAGTAGTTAATTTCTATATAAAGAAGCGAAAAATTTTAGTTTTTTTTGGAAAATGCGGGAAATGTCACAAATTTTTATACAGATTGCTATATTTTACCTTCATTCAATCATGATAAAAAAATTGATAATTTTTTGCCGTATATTTATACGACACCTGCATACTTAAATTTATAGCTAATTTCTGTACGGAGAACCGAAAAATTCTACAGTTTTCTTGGGACATGCGGAAAATATTGTAAATTTTCCACAGAAGTGGTCTATCTCACTGTCATCCAATTATGATAAAAATTGAATTTTTTTTGCCGTAAGCATTTTTATACGACACCTACATAATTAAATTTAGTATTTAATTTCTATATAAAGAAGCGAAAAATTTTAGTTTTTTTGGAAAATGCGGGAAATGTCACAAATTTTTATACAGATTGCTATATTTTACCTTCATCCAATTATGATAAAAAATTGATAATTTTTTGCCGTATTTTTATACGACACCTGCATAATTAAATTTATAGCTAATTTCTGTACGGAGAACCGAAAAATTCTACAGTTTTCTTGGGAAATGCGGAAAATGTCGTGAATTTTCCACAGAAGTGCTCTATTTCACCTTCATCCAATCATGATAAAAAATTGATGATTTTTTGCCGTATTTTTATACGACACCTGCATAATTAAATTTAGTATTTAATTTCTATACATATATAAAAGCGAAAAATTTTAGTTTTCTTAGGTAATGCGGGAAATGTCACAAATTTTTATACAGATTGCTATATTTTACCTTCATCCAATTATGATAAAAAATTGATAATTTTTTGCCGTATTTTTATACGACACCTGCATAATTAAATTTATAGCTAATTTCTGTACGGAGAACCGAAAAATTCTACAGTTTTCTTGGGAAATGCGGAAAATGTCGTGAATTTTCCACAGAAGTGCTCTATTTCACCTTCATCCAATCATGATAAAAAATTGATGATTTTTTGCCGTATTTTTATACGACACCTGCATAATTAAATTTAGTATTTAATTTCTATACATATATAAAAGCGAAAAATTTTAGTTTTCTTAGGTAATGCGGGAAATGTCACAAATTTTTATACAGATTGCTATATTTTACCTTCATCCAATTATGATAAAAAATTGATAATTTTTTGCCGTATTTTTATACGACACCTGCATAATTAAATTTATAGCTAATTTCTGTACGGAGAACCGAAAAATTCTACAGTTTTCTTGGGAAATGCGGAAAATGTCGTGAATTTTCCACAGAAGTGCTCTATTTCACCTTCATCCAATCATGATAAAAAATTGATGATTTTTTGCCGTATTTTTATACGACACCTGCATAATTAAATTTAGTATTTAATTTCTATACATATATAAAAGCGAAAAATTTTAGTTTTCTTAGGTAATGCGGGAAATGTCACAAATTTTTATACAGATTGCTATATTTTACCTTCATCCAATTATGATAAAAAATTGATAATTTTTTGCCGTATTTTTATACGACACCTGCATAATTAAATTTATAGCTAATTTCTGTACGGAGAACCGAAAAATTCTACAGTTTTCTTGGGAAATGCGGAAAATGTCGTGAATTTTCCACAGAAGTGCTCTATTTCACCTTCATCCAATCATGATAAAAAATTGATGATTTTTTGCCGTATTTTTATACGACACCTGCATAATTAAATTTAGTATTTAATTTCTATACATATATAAAAGCGAAAAATTTTAGTTTTCTTAGGTAATGCGGGAAATGTCACAAATTTTTATACAGATTGCTATATTTTACCTTCATCCAATTATGATAAAACATTGATAATTTTTTGCCGTATTTTTATACGACACCTGCATAATTAAATTTAATAGCTAATTTGTATACCGAGAAGCGAAAGATTTCACAGTTTTCTTGGGAAATGCGGAAAATGTCATAAATTTTCATACAGATTGCTATATTTCACCATCATCCAATCATGATAAAAAATTTATAGTTTTGCCGTATTTTTCTACGACAGCTGCATAATTAAATTTAATATTTAATTTCTATACGGAGAAGCGAAAATTTTACAGTTTTCTTGGGAAATGCGGAAAATATCGCAAATTTTTACACGGAAGGGCTATATTTCACCTTCGTCCACTTGTTCTTTATTTATATTAATTTCGCGAAATCATACAATATTGATTATTATTTATTAGTTCATTACTTTATTAGTAATTATTTTTGTAAATAAAAACATGTGGAAATACTTGTGTTACACTTAAAAATAATAATATTTATTAAGTAATAATAATGTAATTTTCGCTTTTCTCCCATATATTGATATTACAATAACGCGTTACATTATCAGAGTTCCAGTAAATAATGAATTATTCATGTAACTTATAATATTTACATCGATATTATAAAGAAGTTGAGTAATTATGTATTTTAAAATGTGCATGGTGGTGATTCATCGTAAGCAGAACTGTTTAAAGATATTTTTAAAACAAGAGTTTTTATAATTTTGTCGAGTTGTACAACTAAGTGCAAAGGAAACTAATATAGAACTGCAACAAAAATTTAGTCTTGGGTGTGGTAAAGAAAAATACTTTTCATTGAACATTCATTCACTAACCTTCAAAGCTCTCTTAAATACACAAGTAAATAGATAGACACTCCTATTCAATATGTTTATAATGAATTTGGTGAGGAAACTGCGGTTTTGCGGAAGGAACAGCAAAACAGAGTCATATATACTACGCGAATTTCAGCCGCCACAAAACTTTAATAATCATATTGACAAACATTAGTTTCAATCACAAACCTTCGAGTCAATTAATTGTTTTGCACCTGTGTTCCAAAAATCTTGTTTGTAACGAAAAGAAACGCCTAAGCAACAAAATTCAGGTCAAAGTAGGGTCGTACGCGTGCACCTTAAACTAATTTGCGGTTACAATTTTGCGTTTATAATACAAATAAGTAGGTACCCACATTTAGCAAGGCTGGATTGATAAAAAAAATGATAAAAACCGCCTGCAAATTACTCAAATAAACACGTCTAGCGTTGAATACCAAGCATGCAAAAATAACAATTCATTGTGAATCATTTCGTCGGGGCTGGGTTTTCCATGTTGTTCGCGTGAAAATTAGGGGTTACTGACCATTTTAACCTCGATATTTATACACGCAGTAGCAATATAAGTTATATTTAACTAGTTGAGATGTCGTTAATTCTGGTAAACATTATACATAACAAACTGGGCAATTATTTTCCAATTAGCATAAAGTGCGTAAGAGAAAACTTTCCCTTTATGGTTATTTCTGATACAATTTCAGTTATTCAGAAATGAGATATAGTAAAATATAACTAGCCTGAATGTTATCGGTATGATAAGAAATTTCCAGTTTTATTTATGCCGACAATGATTTCAATTTAAAAAAGTTGTGACAATGTGTATTGGCATTTTTATCATGCCATTAATTTTTTTCTATTGTGTGTTAGACCAAAAGTATTTATATCATCTCACAATCTAGATTAGCAAAGAAAATTAAGTACCTACTATATATCGATCTGATTTTCGTGATTAGCGTGAAAGTTATACACAAACGTAGCTTAATTTATTAACCATACTTGCCTATTTTAACAATTACTAAAATAAATATTTTTTGCTAGTTTACGAGGTGACCTATATATCATTAGAAATAACCTACTTGTTAATTAAAGTGTTGGATTATAAGTTCACTTGGTGTTCTTGAATTTTGATTTCTAAGTATAGCTCTGACAACAATTTTAGTTAAATAGGTTCAATTTGAACATGTTTTGCTATTTAAATTGTCGTTTCTGCTTAATAAAAAGCAATGCATATTGCACACAAATTGATAACTTTTAATGCGTATCGTGATAATTTTTACATTCTAAAAGGTTTGGAATCTAACTACACATAAAGGTATGCCAAACACGTTGCAATTACTTAACATTCCAAGAGAAAGTTGATTCGGGTTTTACCGACGTAAAGTTTTTACTATAAAGTAAATAATGTCGAAACATTTTCGAAACTTTTATCAAATCACTATAATATTAAATATACATTGAAGTAATGGTTGATATAAGAAACTTACAACGAAAACTTAATACGTACCATCGTCTTTGTAGACCACAGTTTCATAGTTATTAAGATTTAATTAATTTCTTTTGAAATATCCACCCAGTATGTAACACAATTTCTTAAACTTTGACGCAGAAATAAACAACGAACACAACTAACAATACATACAAAAGCCAACAAGTTTCGGCAACGCGCAGCGAATATTTTTATGGCGATCGGGTAGCTTGCTCACGCAAGAATAAACGACGGAAGCGCGGATGGCCAAAGAACGCTGCCATTACTTCGACTCTTGTGAACAGCCAGCAAGGCCGACACCTTGGTGACGTCATCTGTGAAGGTGTACACTCATAGGAAGTGGCCTTCCACATCCACCTGCTGCTACCATGACCACAGAATAGTTATTCAACTCTAATTCAGTTTTGGACAAACGCGTTGTTTACATTTTTTTGGGGGCGCTAAATAAAGCAAAAAAGCAGTTTGCAAACAAATTAGCGCCATTTTATTAAACAATTATAACCAAATCATACATAATTCTGAAACAAAACCTAATTAACTAATCAATAAGTTTGCACTCGCACTTGCGGGCGTATTATTCTCCATGGTCAAAATTATTTCTCTGAATTGTCTTTTGTCTTAACCGCATTGAACCCAAGCGCTCTATCTTCGTTATTTTCCTTTTCTTCCTGCTCCAGTTTGATCCTGCCTGGATGAGGAAACTCCAGAACAGAGACGTTTCTAAAACCTAGCTGGTTTCCCGGAGCGATCATGAGAAGATTGTTGCCATTTCTGTCGCACATCGGATGCGGATGCGGTTGGAGGTTGCGGCGCAGACGAGCTCTCATACGCAGAATATGTTGAGGTGGATGGCTTGAATGACGAGATATGGTGTCTTCACATTTAACTTGAATGGGACCATCTTGTCGCTGCTGCCATTCCAGAACGTTCAGCAAGAGACGTATGTACCTTAAATCAAAGATTTCAATGCATGGTAGAGTATATGTAGCAGACACAAAATGGTTATTTTAGGAAAAAAGATTCTGCCTGATTGATTGTCTGCATTGTGGAATGCTACAACTGGTTGTGCTCTGCAATGTTTTTAATGGAATGGTCGTGCACACAACGGCGCGAGCTGTGTCCGCGCAACCATCTTGCACACGAGCGGTCCACTAACGGTCAGTATTTTCCCAAGTAAAAGCGATTTGCCTAAAATAACAATGTGTGTGCGACATATCTAGCGGGACATACAAACGTTTAGCTATCTCGGAGATGAAAAATATAAAATGGTATACAATTTTTTTTTATTATCAATACTTTATAAGAATTTTGAACAAGATTACAACACGTTCTACGTAAGATTGATACAACAGGCTGCTATTATCCAACGGTTAAGTGTAAAAATAGCTGTGCTGCAACTTTTAGTTACCACAGGATTATGTTGATAACTTGGTTTGACAACTACAGTGCAAACTTGCAACGTAGCAATTACAACTTCAGAATAATACTTTCAAGAAAACTTCGCTGAATCTTTCCATTTTTTTACAGTTTGAGAAATACCAAAAGACTTTAAAACCAACTTTACAAGAAATCCCTCATGCTCATTCGGACAGGCTTCCTTATGAATTATTGAATTGTTAACTAATAATAATCAGACACTCAGATTATAATTAAAATTTTATTGCCAGCGATGGAGTAGTGGCTGAAATACCGAATATCAGGCTAATACTCTGCTAATATGTGATGAATTTATACTACAAATCCTAGAAACCCAATTGCTATTATTGCATAATTTACACGAACAAAACCAAAAATGGCGAGTGGCTTCGATTCCTACTTTACATTTTCCCTGGGTGTGTGTAGTTGTATTTAATATACGGAATGTTAGATGGAGCTGTATGACCCAAGTATTGGGTAACCTAAAAAAATGTATTTTAAACTTTCTGAGTTAGTCGACTAAATTCACATTTTAGAGGTCGATTCACAAGTATCTGAGCCGGGTACGATCCGCGTCTGGACGGCCCGGTCCGTGCTCGTTGAAAAAATATTGTTCAATTGATTTTAGATGCAAGCGTTAATTCATGTCCGTTCCGGTGCATACGGGTGTATTCCGAACAGTTAAAATATTCTTACTGCCGATATTTTTCGTCCGATCCCTGACACACACTATACAATGCAATGCTGCATTTAATTAAAAGGACCCGGAGATGGAACTGTCGGAAAAGTTTGATCAGTCGAAACCGAACCGCCCGCACCCGGAACGAAACTACAGCGTACCCTACCCGAATATATGTGAATTGACCTTTAATATTTCTACCGTAATCTTCTGTATATACGAGGCATATCCGACTGGTCATAAAAACTACAAAAACCTTTTTGTTTCAATTTTTTTAATTAATGTTTGCTTAAATGTATCTTAAACTACTTCTCAAGATAATCGCCATTTAAATTTTAACATTTATCGTAGCGTAGCACAAGCTTTTGTATACCACTATCTGTGAAATTTGCGTCCAACTTTTTCATCCAATCTTAAACTACTGTTTTTAGTTCATTATCGGTGTTGTATTGCTGGCCTGCTAGAAATTTTTAAGGTGAAGAAAAAACAAAAGAAAATCACTAGGTGCAAGATCGGGACTGTAGGGCGGATGATTGAAAATTGATTGCGGCTGTGTGTGGTCGTGCGTTGTCATGAAGCAAAACAATTCCGGAACTGAGAAGACCTGGCCTTTTATTCTTTATGGCCATTCGCAGTCTTTGTGGTGTTTCTGCGGGCCGATAATTTTTTGCATTCAAAAATTTAATCACGGACCGTATCTCACAACTGGATGGATTTTGTATAACTTTGTTCATTTTGACACAACGTGACAAATCTACCGTTAACGACGTAGGAATAATTTGTCTTCCAGGGCTTTCTTATTTAGTAATGAAGCTTTCCTGGCCAGATTTGTCTCAATCACGCCATTTGATCAAAACACGATCGGAACTTAGTTTGTGGATATGCCTCGTATTACATCTGTTAACTGTCTCACCATAACACGACGGTGGGCTCTTTCTTACATCTCGAGGCAGTTTATTTATTCTTTTGAGTGAGTATTTACGCAGCAGTCACGCGTGGTACATAGAAGGCACAAAATAAAAAGATCTCCGAGCATTGGACAACATAATTAGGCAAATAAATAAACGACAAAATAACAAACACTAAGGGCAATATTACAATGAAAACTAAATGACAATAGTTTAGTAGCAAGAGGTAGACAATACGCAGTGCTAAGAAATAATTACATTTGTTTCCTAATGAAGCACGTGGCAAACATTCGAGTTATTACGTCGTAATAAGAATGTCAAAACATAATCAGTAAAACGAGCTCAACCTACATATTGCTCAGCCGTGTTTTGGTAATAAATTATATGAACTTCAACAAGAACAGAAACACACAAATTCATCTAACGTTTAAGGTTTAAACCAACGAATTTTTACACTCATGAACATATATTATTAATACTTCTATGAAATCACGTATTTCTGTTTGTTTTTTCTAACACTTCCACTAAGCGTGGCCCTACAGTACTATTAATTGCACGTTAAGATTTATTACATATTCGAAAGTTTCACCTAAATGTTTCTGAATTTATTAAAACCTATAATTATTTTAATTACATATTTTACGGATTTATTTCAATCAATAAAGATTTATTAAATATTGGAGTATCTCCATATTAAATCCGGATCCCTTCCACCTGTAGGTCAGATTATGCAAGCGAAGCCGAGCGCGGTTACAATCATATTTAAATCAAATCAGGTTCACAAATTCCATTCCAGGTGAGATTTTAAGAGGAGAGATATATGGAAATGTTGCTTTGTTACCCACAATTATTTTATCGCCCTCGGGTAACCATTACAGTTTAAAAAATGAGCGAAACACTTCGCCTGGACTTTCCTATACTTATAAATTAACATTGTTTTATATTTTCCAACACTTTTGATGTACACCTGTCTAGACCCGGCTAGTAAAAGTAAACAGCGTTTATAAAAACTTCAAGCCTGAAGAGCGTAACTTAAACTTACCATTACCACGCTGGCTCCGCAACTGAGTACATGTAAAACAACCGAACTGAAATGAACCGGCGGCACGAGTAAGGAAGCGTGTTGATGTTTGAAAATGTATTAATAACTCGAGAAGTATTATTTTTAGCAAGAAACTACTCTTATTAATTTGTATTTAGAATTTCAAAACCTTTCTGATTTTAAAGCCAAAATGCCACGTTTCCATTAAAAAAAAGTTATTTGTTACCGTGGCCGCCATATTAAAATTGGAAACTCAAGTTTTTTTCTTAAATACAATCGAGAAGAATTTGCCCTACAACTTTGCTCTTGGGTTTGCGAGTCTATCTATTAAAATAAAAAAGTTAGCCTACACTGAACATTAAACGACTAGTACAAGAATACAACTGCTGTAGAAAGTATGTGAAATTCTTCTAAGGACAAAAAGATTATTAAGGGGCAAAAAATTCGATTTTTTGATTTTTTGTAAAAAGATTCTCCTAGAGCAAACAAAACAAAAAAACAAATTTTTAATTTTCTGACGAAAAAATTTGGGGGGAGGGGGAACAGTAGCCCCCCTAAATATTAAATTATCGAAAAAATACTATGATATTCGGATTTTGCTGTCAATGATGAGCTATATTGCTCTAACAGAAATATTTTATTGCCCCCCGTTAAATAAATAAAAGGGTACCAATTTTCAATTTTCAAAAATTTACAGAGGGCGTCACAGTGAAATTATAGCAATGCGCAAAAAAATAAATTGTAGAATATTCTTAGCTCTATCAGCTTAAAAAGTTTAAACAAAAACGTGTGGGCAGTTTTTTTGATCTTTTTTTTTGAAAATTTCAAAAATTTTGGAGTGGTGCCATTGAGATCGTTTTTCGATTTTCAAAATTAATGATATTTCATGGTATAGTAACCTTAAGGGGCTACCAAACAAGATGTAGTTGATCCCAATCAAACAACTGGTTTTTGAGTAAACGGGCGTTAAAGTCGAAATTTTCAAAAATTCGTAGCGGCCGCCATGTTGAAGCTAGAGAGTTCGGTAAAAAAACGTTTGATTTGTCCTAAGGCCTTCTTTAATCTCCACTATTAAAATTTCCAAAATTCAGTTTCTGAAAAAAATGCTACCAAAAAAACATGTCTAACTTCCGCTTCCGGTTTCGGATTCTTTTTAAAAGCTTATTTTGTCGATGAATTTTTGATATAGCTCTGCATTCCAATTTTCATCAAAATCGAAGTACGAGTTCGAGAGATATCAGCGAATTGACGTACCGTTCACGAACGCATTCGTAAAAATGAGCGAAACACTTCGCCTGGACTTTCCTATACTTATAAATTAACATTGTTTAATATTTTCCAACACTTTTGATATACACCTGTCTAGAAACGCAAAAGCAGTGTTTTAAAAAAAACTATAAAATAAAAAAAAAATTTTGGCCCCTACCGAGGCTCGACCCCACAACTACTTATGCAGTAAAACGGCAGTGCATTCGAACACACCCGCATATCCATCCATGCTATTCCGAATCTGCTCGTTATCGTTAAATAAGTGCCTATTGAATGCGTGCGCAATAGAAGGGGAATAGGAAGCGTGTTGATGTTTGAAAATGTATTAATAACTCGAGAAGTATTATTTTTAGCATGAAATTACTCTTATTAATTTGTGTTTAGAATTTCAAAACCGTTCTGATTTTAAAGCCAAAATGTCACGTTTCCATTTAAAAAAAGTTATTTTTTACCGTGGCCGCCATATTAAAATTGGAAACTCAAGTTTTTTTCTTAAATACAACCGAGAAGAATTTGCCCTACAACTTTACTCTTGGGTTTGAGAGTCTATCTAATGATATAAAAAAGTTAGCCTATACTAACTATGCTACAAGAATAGTAAGTAGCTGAAATTCTTCCAAGTACAAAAGGTCTATAATAAAAAAAATTCGATTTTTTGATTTTTTGTAAAAAGATTCTCCTAGAGCAAACAAAAGAAGAAATCAATTTTTTAATTTTGTAGCGAAAATTTTGGGGGGAGGGGGAACAGTAGCCCCCCTAAATATTAAATTATCGAAAAAATATTATGATATTCGGATTTTGCTATCAATGATGAGCTATTTTGCTTTAACAGAAATATTTTATTGCCCCCCGTTAAATAAATAAAAGGGTACCAATTTTCAATTTTCACAAAATCACAGAGGGCGTCACAGTGAAATTATAGCAATGCACAAAAAAATAAATTGTAGAAGATTCTCAGCTCTATCAGCTTAAAAAGTTTAAACAAAAACGTGTGGGCAGTTTTTGAGAAATTTTTTTTTGAAAAATTCCAAAATTTTGGAGTGATGTCATTGCGATCGTTTTTATATTTTCAAAATTAATGATATTTCATGGTATAGTACCCTTGAAGGGCTACCAAACAAGATGTAGTTGATTCCAATCAGATAACTGGTTTTTGAGTAAATGGGCGTTAAAGTCGAAATTTTCAAAAATTCGTAGCGGCCGCCATGTTGAAGCTAGAGAGTTCGGTAAAAAAACGTTTGATTTGTTCTAAGGCCTTCTATAATTTCCACTATTCCAATTTCCAAAATTCCGTTTCTGAAAAAAATGCTACCAAAAAAACATGTCTAACTTCCGCTTCCGGTTTCGGTTTTTTTTTAAAAGTTTATTTTGTCGGTGAATTTTTGATATAGCTCTGCATTCCAATTTTCATCAAAATCGAAGTACGGGTTCGAGAGATATCAGCGAATTGACGTACCGTGGACGAACGCATTCGTAAAAATGAGCGAAACACTTCGCCTGGACTTTCCAATACTTATAAATTAACATTGTTTAATATTTTCCAACACTTTTGATATACACCTGTCTAGAAACGCAAAAGCAGTGTTTTAAAAAAAACTATAAAATAAAAAAAAATTTTTGGCCCCAACCGAGGCTCGCCCCACAACTACTTATGCAGTAAAACGGTAGTACACTCGAAGACACCCGCATATTCAACCATGCTATTCCGGTCCTACCCGTTATTGTTAAATAAGTGGCTATTGAATGCGTGCGCAATAGAAATGCATAGAACGTTCAAAACTGTAGTCACTTCCAACTGCTGTAGAAAGTATGTGAAATTCTTCTAAGGACAAAAAGATTATCAAGGGGCAAAAAATTCGATTTTTTGATTTTTTGTAAAAAGATTCTCCTAGAGCAAACAAAAGAAGAAATCAATTTTTTAATTTTGTAGCGAAAATTTTGGGGGGGAGGGGGAACAGTAGCCCCCCTAAATATTAAATTATCGAAAAAATATTATGATATTCGGATTTTGCTATCAATGATGAGCTATTTTGCTTTAACAGAAATATTTTATTGCCCCCCGTTAAATAAATAAAAGGGTACCAATTTTCAATTTTCAAAAAATCACAGAGGGCGTCACAGTGAAATTATAGCAATGCGCAAAAAAATAAATTGTAGAAGATTCTCAGCTCTATCAGCTTAAAAAGTTTAAACAAAAACGTGTGGGCAGTTTTTGAGAAATTTTTTTTTGAAAAATTCCAAAATTTTGGAGTGATGTCATTGCGATCGTTTTTATATTTTCAAAATTAATGATATTTCATGGTATAGTACCCTTGAAGGGCTACCAAACAAGATGTAGTTGATTCCAATCAGATAACTGGTTTTTGAATAAATGGGCGTTAAAGTCGAAATTTTCAAAAATTCGTAGCGGCCGCCATGTTGAAGCTAGAGAGTTCGGTAAAAAATCGTTTGATTTGTCCTAAGGCCTTCTTTAATCTCCACTATTAAAATTTCCAAAATTCAGTTTCTGAAAAAAATGCTACCAAAAAAACATGTCTAACTTCCGCTTCCGGTTTCGGTTTTTTTTTAAAAGCTTATTTTGTCGGTGAATTTTTGATATACCCCCTCATTCCAAAGCACATCAAAATCGGTCCAGCCGTTCCGGAGATATGGAGCGTAACACACCCACCCACCCACCCACCCACCCACCCACCCACCCACCCACCCACCCACAGACAGACATTTTTTAAAAATTACTTTTTTGGGGTCCATGGACCCCCCCTCGACTATTTCCGTTAAAATCTCAACTTTGAAATTTTTCATGAAATCAATACTTCCCTATACTGAAAGTATAGGAAAGTAAAAATGAGCGAAACACTTCGCCTGGACTTTCCTATACTTATAAATTAACATTGTTTTATATTTTCCAACACTTTTGATATACACCTGTCTAGAAACGCAAAAGCAGTGTTTTAAAAAAAACTATAAAATAAAAAAAAAAATTTGGCCCCAACCGAGGCTCGACCCACAACTACTTATGCAGTAAAACGGCAGTACACCCGAACACACCCGCATATCCATCCATGCTATTGCGAACCTGCTCGTTGTGGTTAAATAAGTGTGCCTATTGAATGCGTGCTCAATAGAAATGCATAGAACTCTAGTCACTTCCGTACAAGAATACAACTGCTGTAGAAAGTATGTGAAATTCTTCTAAGGACAAAAAGATTATTAAGGGGCAAAAAATTCGATTTTTTGATTTTTTGTAAAAAGATTCTCCTAGAGCAAACAAAAGAAGAAATCAATTTTTTAATTTTGTAGCGAAAATTTGGGGGGGGAGGGGGAACAGTAGCCCCCCTAAATATTAAATTATCGAAAAGATATTATCATATTCGGATTTTGCTATCAATGATGAGCTATTTTGCTTAACAGAAATATTTTATTGCCCCCCGTTAAATAAATAAAAGGGTACCAATTTTCAATTTTCAAAAAATCACAGAGGGCGTCACAGTGAAATTATAGCAATGCGCAAAAAAATAAATTGTAGAAGATTCTTAGCTCTATCAGCTTAAAAAGTTTAAACAAAAACGTGTGGGCAGTTTTTGAGAAATTTTTTTTTGAAAAATTCCAAAATTTTGGAGTGATGTCATTGCGATCGTTTTTATATTTTCAAAATTAATGATATTTCATGGTATAGTACCCTTGAAGGGCTACCAAACAAGATGTAGTTGATTCCAATCAGATAACTGGTTTTTGAGTAAATGGGCGTTAAAGTCGAAATTTTCAAAAATTCGTAGCGGCCGCCATGTTGTAGCTAGAGAGTTCGGTAAAAAATCGTTTGATTTGTCCTAAGGCCTTCTTTAATCTCCACTATTAAAATTTCCAAAATTCCGTTTCTGAAAAAAATGCTACCAAAAAAACATGTCTAACTTCCGCTTCCGGTTTCGGATTCTTTTTAAAAGCTTATTTTGTCGATGAATTTTTGATATACCTCCTCATTCCAAAGCACATCGAAATCGGTCCAGCCGTTCCGGAGATATAAGCGTTACCCACACACAGACACACACACACACACACAGACACACCCACAGACAGACATTTTTTAAAAACCACTTTTTTAGGATCCTGGAAGCCCAAAACATGTATTTCCGTCAAAATCTCGATTTTGAAATTTTGCATGAAAACAATACTTCCCTATACTGAAAGTATAGGAAAGTAAAAATGAGCGAAACACTTCGCCTGGACTTTCCTATACTTATAAATTAACATTGTTTAATATTTTCCAACACTTTCCATATACACCTGTCTAGAAACGCAAAAGCAGTGTTTTAAAAAAACTATAAAATAAAAAAAAATTTTTGGCCCCAACCGAGGCGCGACCCCACAACTACTTATGCAGTAAAACGGCAGTACACTCGAACACACCCGCATATCCAACCATGCTATTCCGGAGCTACCCGTTATTGTTAAATAAGTGGCTATTGAATGCGTGCGCAATAGAAATGCATAAACGTTCAGAACTCTAGAAAGTATGTGAAATTCTTCTAAGGACAAAAAGATTATTAAACTAGCGTCTAGTCCCTTGTTATTCCTGCCGATCATACCTCACATGACTTGCGCACCTCCTCTGCATGCAGCTGAAATGTGAGTAAACCGCAACACCGCAGTGGCGCCGTTGGATATGCGGGTGTGTTCGGTCGTGCTGTTTTTTTACTGCATAAAGTAGTTGCCGGGTCGAATCTCGGTTGGAACCAAAATTTTTTTTTATTTTTTAGTTGTTTTTTAAAACACTGTCCTTGCGTTTTGCTGTTAACGCGAGGTTATTTGTTAAGAGCAGTTATATTTTTAAAGAAAAAATACGAAGACAAATTTGCATTCACTCACTGATTGACGGCATACTAACACTCAAGTCTGGTAATAAATTAAAAAAAAAGGATTTGTTGTTTTCTATTGAATGCAATTTATTAGCAATGAAAAAATCGGCTTTAACAATGCAAATCTCGATGTAAATATCACACTCGCACATATGCGAGCCCTATTACATGATATTGCGCAATTCATGATCGGCAGGAATAACAAGGGGCTAGACGCTAGTATTATTAAGGGGCAAAAAATTTAATTTTTTGATTTTTTGTAAAAAGATTCTCCTAGAGAAAACAAAACAAAAAACCAAATTTTTAATTTTTTATCGAAAAAATTTGGGGGGAGGGGGAACAGTAGCCCCCCTAAATATGAAATTATCGCAAAAATATTATGATATTCGGATTTTGCTGTCAATGATGAGCTATATTGCTTTAACAGAAATATTTTATTGCCCCCCGTTAAATAAATAAAAGGGTACCAATTTTCAATTTTCAAAAATTCATAGAGGGCGTCACAGTGAAATTATAGAAATGATCAAAAAATAAAATTGTAGCAGATGCCTATCTCTATCAGCTTAAAAAGTTTAAACAAAAACGTGTGGGCAGTTTTTGAGAAATTTTTTTTTTAAAATTTCAAAAATTTTGGAGTGGTGCCATTGAGATCGTTTTTCGATTTTCAAAATTAATTATATTTCATGGTATAGTACCCTTGAAGGGCTACCAAACAAGATGTAGTTGATTCCAATCAGATAACTGGTTTTTGAGTAAATGGGCGTTAAAGTCGAAATTTTCAAAAATTCGTAGCGGCCGCAATGTTGAAGCTAGAGAGTTCGGTAAAAAATCGTTTGATTTGTTCTAAGGCTTTCTATAATTTCCACTATTCCAATTTCCAAAATTCCGTTTCTGAAAAAAATGCTACCAAAAAAACATGTCTAACTTCCGCTTCCGGTTTCGGATTCTTTTTAAAAGCTTATTTTGTCGATGAATTTTTGATATACCTCCTCATTCCAAAGCACATCGAAATCGGTCCAGCCGTTCCGGAGATATGAGCGTTACCCACACACCCACACACCCACACACCCACAGACAGACATTTTTTAAAAACCACTTTTTTAGGATCCTGGAAGCCCAAAACATGTATTTCCGTCAAAATCTCGATTTTGAAATTTTGCATGAAAACAATACTTCCCTATACTGAAAGTATAGGAAAGTAAAAAACACAAAATTTCAGATGAGACTAACCTTACCTAACTTACTTTACACCATCACCATTATTAGGAATCAAGAATAGACATTTATTTCTACAGTTAGAAGACTTGCAAATGCGAAAATTAAAATTGAAAACACTAACGAGCGGGGTTAATTTAAAGGACAGGTGGAAACATGTATTTCAAAGAATATTTGATGTCGATCACGCTGGCTTGTAATGTTACCACAAAATAATAAACACTCGCATGATTACTTGAGTAGTGACGTCTGTTCACCGCCGAATTTCCGTATTTGAGAATATACGACACCGCGGGACACATTCGGTATATGTCTTGAATTTCGACACAAACCTTGGAAGAAAACAAAACAAAAGAAAGTTTTTGAAGAATTTTATCAATACACTCAAGTTGCAAAATTAAACGTTAGGTCATGCTCTACAAAAAAGCATTCGTACCATTCATGAACAAAAAACGAATTGTATAATTTTTGATAAGAATGAACAAAATCAGGTTGTGCGTCAATATTGTGGCGTAGTAAGTTTTAGACGTATTATATATAATCTTAATTAAGAATCATGTCAAAGTTTTTAATCTGATCTAATTAAACAATAATATCATAAAATTTAACAAGTTTTTGTCTTTTATGGCTAACCGAGAAATAGCTTTTATTGATAAGAAAAGTTGGTAAATTGTTCTGTCAATACAATTACTCCTTGTCTGGATTAACGTATGGGTGCATCATATCAACCAGGGAAAACCCCAATGTACTAATTTTCCAGTAAAATTTACAGGATTGAAAAAACAGAAAAATTTACTACGAATTTAGATAAAAAACTTGTGTTTCAAAAAATTCCGATGAAGTTATAACAAAAAATAAAATTCCTAACAGTTGGAAATGTATAACAAATTATTTGCTGCGAAACTTTTGTTTTAAATTTTTTTGCGAAGTTATAGAAAACGTGCCTTTTTTAAAAACTGCAATGAATAAAAGTTTTTGTAACTTTTAACAACTTTTATTTACTGTATAAAATACTGAATAAGGCCTAAGCTATCGAAAATTACTTGCTTATAAATTAAATGAATTCAAAATCATAACACCTGCTGCTGCTCGTAAATATTTCATTTCACTGGCCTGTAACCTACTCTTAGCTCTGTCATTCAACACCCATGTTTCACTGCCGTAAGTTATAACAGGCGAGAATACACTATTAAATATTTTAGCTTTGGTTTCCATACTGATTTCCTTTTTTCAAATAAACGTTTTATTGAGAGCGTAGTAAAGCCCGTTTGCTGCTTTTATTCTTGCATTAATTTCCGGTTCTGAGTATTTGAAATTATCAATTTGTTGTATTGTTCTATTATTAATACGAATAGTTGTTTTTTGATTCAGTTTACTTATGGTCATGACTTCGGTTTTATCTATATTTATCTGCATACCGTACTCATTTATTGCATTACTCCAGTTTGTTACATTCCTTTGTAAATCCTTTTCCGTGTTTGCTAGTATCACTAAATCATCGGCATAAATCATTTCTGTAATCACTACTGATCGCAACTGTCTTTGCCCTACCCTGGCTCCACTTATTTCACATTCACATTTTTTGAAATTTCTACCATCAATGTAATAAACAGCAAAGGACTCAACACTCCTCTCTGTCGTACCCCTTTGTTAGTTATGAACTCCTTTGATACCCAATTATTTGTTCGTATTACATTTCTTGTAACTTCGTAGATACTCTTAATGGCTCTCAGTAGCGATAAGTTGACATTCATTTTTTCCAAAACCTTCCATATTTTCTCCCTTGGGGCACTATCAAAGGCCTGTTGCAGATCCACAAAGCTAAGTATAAATTGTTATTATGTGCAAGTGTCTTTTTGGCTAATTGTCTCAAACTGAATATTAGGTCCGTAGTTCCTCTTCCTGGTCTAAACCCAGCTTGGTTGTCATCGAGTGTCGACTCAATTGTTGATCTTAGTCTTTTCTCCAGAATTATTTCATATACTTTACTTACTACCCCAAGTATGGAAATTCCCCTGTAGTTGTGCAATTTCTGGGATCACCTTTTTTATAAATGGGCAATATGGCTGCCACCGTCCAGTCCCTAGGGATTTTTCCTGTAACCCAGGCTATACTTAGTATTTTATGTAGAAGTTCTTTCCCATTACTTCCCATACTTATAATCATTTCAGCCCTAATGTTGTCCTGTCCAGCCGCTTTCCCGTTCTTTAATTTTCTCACTGTTTCTTCGACTTCCTTTACTGTTAGATGTTCTGGTGTGGCGGTATTTCCAGTGTTTACTAAATTACGACTATGTTCTTCTCCATCCCCAGAGAGTGTTTCCATAAAATATTCGCGCCATATATACATAATTTGTTTGTCTGTAGTTAAGACTTTACCTTCCTTATCTTGCATCCATTTCAAACCGTTACCTTTCTCCTTTCTTAGATTTTTTAACGTTCTATTCAATAGCTTTGCATTTCCCCTACTATTTTCCTCCATTTTATTTCCAAATTACTCCCAGGAGTCTTTAACTTTGCTTGCTGTACTAGTTCTTTAACCCTTTTTCTCTGTTCCTTGTACCATCGATATTTCTGTTCTGTTCTATTATTGAGATATTCTTTCCATATACGTTTCTTCTTCTGTATTTCTTCCTGTATTTCATTGTTCCACCATGCAGTGCATTTTTTTCTTTCTACCCTACCTTTAATTAATTAGAAAATTGATCTATTAAATTTGCCAAGTTTTGGACTAGAAATCAAGTCATCTGCAGATATAGATAACCAAGATCAAATCATCAAGCTCTATTGTTTCTACAAAATACCACCTGTTTACTTATAATTTGCCTTTGATAGTGACGTGTAAACACGTTGAATACATATAAGACTAAAATAAATACCTGTTGAAGTTTTTAATTATTTTATTTATAATATATTAACCTTCATAGGCCCAACTTGGTGTAACTGTACCCTATGTGTATTTTTGTTACGTAGATTTTTAGTTACTGGTTCAATCATGCTAGGAATTGAATTTGTTGTTTTTAAGGTATTCTATTATGTCTTACATTTACTACATTGCTTCAAATTTTTTTAAGTATTTTTATAAATGTCTTTTGTTGAGAGGTGCATTTGCACCCCAGCTTAAAAACCTCCTTTCAGAATTTATGGTTGGTGTACTACCTTTCTAATAGCAAAACAGATAGGAAAACTACACAATATTGAATTCAATGCAACAAATTTGATTGTGTTCAACACTGTAAAATTGAAAGATGTTCTAATTACGTCACACGACATTAACTTAGTAATGGGAAACTAAAGCGTTCGTTCAGTAAATTTGCATTTTAGTGTATTTTTTTTCTGTTTTTGTAATAAAATAATTTCGATAAAACACAAACAATTATCAACGCACTATTACCAAAGTTTGTAATTGGGGTGCATTTGCACCTCACTTGATTGGTGTAACTTATTAATAAATTGCATTATATCTACTTTTTCTTATCAAAGCTCTGTTTCACAATAGTTTTTAGTTAAAAACTTTCTTAAGGGTATGCACAAATGGGGAACACTGGTACCAGTGGCACCACTCTTCTCTAAATAACTTTGTTAGGGAATCTTATTTCTTACAAAAACACGAAAAAGGTACTAATTTTCAAAGTCACTAAATGTGAATCTTGGAACCAATGTGACTGGCTTGAAGATCCAAATGAGTTTGAGGGGTTGGTTGGGAGATGATCTAACGATTGCGGAGGCGTCTATGCTGTTTCTTGTAGCTTTTATGAATGTGTCAAGTTACCAATAATAAGGGTTGATTCTCACTAATCTAAGCGCTCTTTTGCCAGACTCAGCAAAGAATTACGACGTTGGCAGTTTTAATGCCACTCTTAAACAAGTGCTTTATTAAAAACATCACAACCTATTTATACATTTCTAAACTACTTGTCTAGCGGCAAACTTTAAAATCTATAAACAAAGTTTTTTTTTTAATATTGCAACTTATGAAAACGTAGAGGTTTAAATGTTTAAATTGCTTTAGATTTGTAAATAACACATCCTTGACTACGTTAATAAAAAAACATGCAATGTGCAACCAAAGTGCAAGCTTGATGTTACGAAATATGTCCTGCATTGTTTAAGTATTACATGTCATTTACCTAATCGGTAATAATGTATTTAAGATTAAATTATTGATTTATAAATATGTTTAAGAAACTTAAACAAAAATAAACCGAGATAATTCAAGTTTTATCAAAAAATTGAGTTAGTATGAGGGCCTCGGTGTTATCTCAAGATGCACAAATAGTTTGTACAAACAAAAGTTTTGATAAGTACAGACCTGGAAATACTTCCTTACGGAGTTACAACGTCCAGTCCTAAGGGTTCAAACTGTTAGCTCTTCCGGAGCCTATAACTCCGTATGGAAACTTTTCATAAAAATCGACTTAACTCGAAAATCATTAATGGGCCTAGTGACCTTTAACAAGAGTACATTTTCTGTGTGTTTTTGTTAAATGAGTCAGATGTTTTGGCGAAAAAGGGTAAAATAATAGTACAAAAAAGTTATTTAGAAAAAAGCACTAGTGTTTCCCCCCACTTATGCCACCCCCGAAGAAATTTTTCAAACTTAAACTAATGTGAAACATAGACTTTTGATGAGTATGATTGTATACAAAATTTGTTTATTTTATACAGGGTGGTTTTTCTAATATTAACAAATAAAGTAGTTGTAAGGGACACCTTTAAAAGTAGGCACATAGCTCAAAAATTAAACATTGTAGGGCAAGTTGATTCAGACTTTTTGTGCGTCTTATTTTTAGTCAGGAATTCGCTGTATCAATTATGCCAGACTTCCGTGGGACACCCTGTGTTTTATGATAAACGCTTCTAGAAGGTTTGACAATAGAATATTTGGGAAGTGTAATAAGTCAAGTTGTGCCGCACCGCACGCCGGTCTCTGTGACAAAAACTGTCCCAAGAAATTGTTTAGGTATAGTTCGGATGTGGAGTCAGCCATTGCACTTACGATGCTTATGTTATAAATCACATGCTTTGTGAAATTCTAAATCTTTCTTTCTGCAAAAATTATGAGAGAAGTCATAGACATTTGATGACGTTACAATTTTGTTGAGTTTATCCTCCAATGTTTATGTATGTATATTAGCTTGTTTTTTGGTTTAGTGTATAAAAGCATTAACGTATTATCGTAAACTGCCAGAGGAAGTTGTACCTTCCAAGGTACCATCCGAAGCTAGTGGCATTGTTCAAAATAATGCTTAGTAAATTTTGTGAACGCCTAGTTCCATTTATCTTTACTTATTAATGAAAAAATACTTTTTTTTTTCATATCAAGAAGTGTGAACAATTGTCTTGTTAAAAGCTTTAAAATTTTTCTCTAATTTTGTCATAACTTGCGATGCCAAAAGATAAAATCAAAAAGCAACCTTATAGCAGTTGTTTGTTTATTTAAAGCATACGGAATGAAGAAAGTAAAAACAAGGATTTTTATAATTTTTCCTGGTTAGAAATTGTTACATAAAGAAAATTTTGTGATAGTGTATTTAAATAGGTATTTAAAAATAATACATGCAGTCGTTTTGATATTGTCAATAGACTAATTTAATTTTTGCATAGCACAACTGTGAAGTAAACATCTAAAAAATTACAAAATACTAGACACTAGGGGAACTCCCTCACAAATTTTCGTATGTTCTGTTAAATCATTTGCAGCAATGTAACTTGGAAATTTCAGTTGCTTAAGTATTTACTATAAAAAAACTAGTTGAGGAGACAGTAAAAATATTACTCACCTAATTGCCATTCTCAAAATTTCATTTTTTGAAAGTTTTTTATCCGGCGGATGTGTCGGGACGAGTTTTCGTAATTCTGCGAAGGCGCCGCTTACATTTTGCTGTCGCCATCGTTCTCTGCTGTTGGTGAACATTTTTCTGACGACACCTCGAGGAGCTATTTCCATAGACGGCTGAAAATTCATTGAACATTCTTATATCCGTCTTGTATTGTTTTTATATTTTCAAAAAAAAATTGTAAATCATTCTTGTTTTGATGCATTTTTATTCCTAAGTATGTCAAAAATATCGATATCGCTATATTTTGCGGCATTTTGATGATGACATTAAAAACCGTAGATACCTACCTGATGTAAATGTTGAGAAACCGTCGACCTCTTTTCTTCGTCACTATCCAGCAGAGAAAATTCGTCGGATAGATCGTCCTCTTCCGAAAATGAATCCAAATCTTGATAATGCTGCGATTCTTTTCGAGCACTGCTAGATTGAGATGAGCTGGTTGGACTATTTTCTCCATCTCCTGCTGACCAATCCATTCCCCTCGTACCATTTGAGGTACCAAATGTTAACATAGGCTGTATTGAATAAGAACTATTACTACTTTTAAAACAAACCTTGATTTCGTAATCCAACAAAATTACTGCCTGATAATATGGCTCTTGTATCGTTCCACAGAGGAAGTAACATATCTCGCTTTTTATTTTTGTACACCCACACGATTGTTATCAGTACATGTTTTGTATAGTATTATTATGCATAAACAAAAGTAGCAAAAGATTTGATCAAAAATATTAACATGATACTGGGGACTTACCATTTGACGCAAGATTTTATTTAAATATTAGGAGAAAATTGTCAAAAATCGAAATTTTGTACTGTCCGACAGTAGTATGTAATTTTAAACCGAATGCTTCAGATACACTGACCTCTGAGCTCTGAAAAGCTCCGGGGCGAGGGATGCTGCTGTATCAGTAGCAACACACAACTCCGGGCTCTTATCTCTCTAACACAGCCACCCTTGCTCCGGCCAATCGGCTCCGGTTAGGGCGGGTGTCGACATCAATAACTCCACCTTCTAATATTATCCAAGTTCTAATTATATTACTTCCAAATGGGATGTGATTGAACAAATTTTTATGTAAAAGACAAGGTACGCTTATAATATTATCTCTTTAAAAGATTTAATAGCTAAGAGACTCAAACATTTAAGGAAAAACTTCATCTTACCATTCGATTAAACCACATTATGGCACCACAAAGGACTACAATGCTCTGAAATATTGTACACATTCGGGTTGCATCCAGCAGGTAGTGTGTTACATGTGTGAAGTTTTGAATGTTTCGCAAATGTTAAAAGTTCAATGTGTGTTGCACATAAAATTGTAATAGGTACTTCTAAAATTTAAAGTGATTAAAAGTCAATAAATGGATCTGGATAGCTGAAATTAATTGTGATGCACATTTTGCAAAAGTGTGTGTTTACAGCCTCAATTTAGAATATCGGAAGTTTTATAATAAACATTTTCGTGTTTGTTAGTTCTTAGTTGTCACAGGTGTAAGTAGTAGTTTTGCTGGTATATTGAAAATAACCTGTAAATTTTCTGTTGTTTCTTACAATGTAGGACTTTATCAAATGCTCACATGTTGAGTACAGCTAAAGCTACGAAGAAAGAAAAAAAAATTAATACTAAATACTGCAACCCGTGGGCTATGCCACACGCTTTTTTAAAATAATAAATAAACTATTTAAGTTGCTCATGTAATAGACCGTGGATCGTAGTCTTCCTAGTTTTAGCAATTTTATAGATATTGATTTAATTCTACCTAAAAATCGATTTTGACATTTTTTTTGTCAAAATTAGGGAGGGGAAAAAATTAACCTTCCTAAATATTCCTTTATTTATAAGTTCGAGCTTTACTTCATTGAAGTTCATTTTAATTTAATGCAAATAAAACAATTCTTAACTTCAACAGGTTTTCTGTTTTAGCCTTATACGTATTTCAACGTAAACCGTGGGTGTTGCTATAGGAACAATAAATCTTCATAACTTGATCTTGGTTTCCTATATCTGCGTCTAGATGACTTGATTTCTCATTCCAAAACGTCAAATAACGATGAATTTAAGAGATCAATTTGTTCATTCATTAAAGGTACGGATTTTAAATGTTTGTGAATTTTAAATGCTTCTAGTATATCATCACAAAAGTGTAAACATTTTATAGTGTTATTAGATGTCATTAAATGATTGTGTTCTAATAAGTGTTTAGCGTAATTGGATTTATGGGAGTGTTTATACTTGTAGCAACGCACGTGTTCTTTGTACCTAATATCAAAATTTCTAATTGTTTGTCTTATATAAACCGAATTACAGTGCGAGCAAGTTAATTTGTAGATGCCTGATTTTAGTAAATTGTCTGTTTTCTCTTTAGCATTGAACAATGCGTTTAAAATGTTTTTTGTAGATCAAGTTATGAAGATTTATTGTTCCTATAGCAACACCAACTGTTTACATTTAATCTTACCTTTGATAATGACGTGTAAACACGTTGAAACACGTATAAGGCTAAAATACAAAACCTGTTGAAGTTAAAAAATGTTTTATTTATAATAAACTAAATATTGCTGTTTTTACATTTATGAAATCTTGTTTGTCAACAAAATGCTGTCAAAAATCATGTCTACTTCCGTTTCCGGTTCCGGTTCGTAAAATAAAACTTAACAGCTTAACAACTTTTTGTTGTACCTAGCTATACCAAACTTCATTAAAATCGGTCCAATAGTTTCTGAGAATTCGCGTGACACACACGCGCGCATATTACAGACCGTTAATTTTTAAAAACCTTTGTTTTGTGTTCTCGGAGGGCCAAGACATGTATATCCGTCAAAATGTCATAATCGAAGATTTTCGCCATCACAATAAATTTTCATACTGAAGTAGTATGGGAAAGTACAAAAGCGTTCGGGTTCAGCTAATTTTCTTTGAAATGCGAGCTAGTAATGTACATGCGCAAAGTTTATAATACAGCTACTTCTAACATTAACCTCAACGCCTCAACCCCTTAATGGAGTGTGAGACCTTGGTTGTTGCTGTTCCCCAGTAACTTTTCTGAATAATAAAATAGCAAAAATAGCAGTCTCAGTAATAAAAATTATAATACTGTTCTGTGTGCAATGCTAATATTATATTAATTGTGTGTTATTGAAAGAAATTATATAAAATGTGCTGTGCGAGATGTCCGTGTCAGCGACGCGATAAAAACATATTTCCGACTTGTTAGAATTAAACTATGCAGAAGTTACAGTAACGCAAACTTATACTAAAGACAAACAATAAAATGAGCTGATATGCAAGCTGCCGTCGCCGCGCCGTCGTATTACGGTAAAAAATCTTCACGAGGCGGAAGATTTAGTCATCTTGTTATGGTGAGACTGTTACGAATTTAATATATAAACAAAATTGGTTCCTTTGCTTATTCTCTTCACGTTTTCTACTTGTCATCTTTTTATTTTCTTACACCTTTAGTATAGGAAAGTATTGATTTCATGGAAATTTAAAAAAATCTGTCTTGTGGGTGAATGGGTTGGTGTATGCTGGATTACGCCTTATATCTCCTGAACGGATGCGATGATGATCCAATTTTAATGAACTTTGGAATGTGGGAGTACATCAATAATATACCTACAAAATAAGGTGTTAAAAAATCCGGACTGGAAGTAGAAGGTAGACATTGTTAATAGCATCTTTTTTAGAAAACGAAATATTTAAATTTGATGAACGAGCTTAAGGCAAAAGCATTTGTTTCTTAACTATCTATAGTTTCTAAATGGCGGCCGCTCTTTTTTTTGAGGTTTTGAGTTTAACGCCTTATAACTCAAAAACGAGTTGGCAGATCTGGATAAAGTTGTATGTTTGAAATTCCCTAAGGGTACACCATGTTACAAGTTACGAATACTGTTGGAACTAATACAACTGTGGAAAAAGTTTTTAAATTTATGTCTCTTTATTTAATAAATGGGGGGCAATAAAAATTTTCACTTTAAACTATATTGCTCAAGAGCGATAGTAGAATAAGATTCACAAGTTAATTTTTAGATACGACAATATATATAATAAGAGGATTATTTCTTCTTTTTCTTTTCCAAATTTTTGGGGGACCAATTTTTCCCTCTATTCATGATTTTCTTTATTCCCGATAACATTTTTCGAAAAAAATCAAAAATAAGATTTTGTTTAAAAAACCATTTTCAGTATTCAATAATATAATAAGGCGGCAGCCGGCAGGCGCACCAAAGACATTATGCTGAAGCGGGCGTCGTTATTAGTCAGGTTGTGGTTATGACTTAGCTCATATTATGTCTTCTTTGTTGCACGGCCAGTATCTCCCGGTATCTGCACGACTTGTTGCATTTGTCCTTTGCAGAGTAATACTAATATGTGCGTTTACTTTGTAGCTGTGGAACTACAACGTTGTGCATAAGATTTTTGAACACAGAAAAAGTAAAAATTTCTGAAGTATAGGAAAGTTCAGGCAAAATGCTTAGCTCATTTTTAAATTATAAAATTCTTGGCAAGCAAAACTTTATAGTCGTTTGCTATTTAGAAACGGCGAATTCAACTGCCTGGTGAACCTGAGCAGTGTTCAGTAACTATACCATTATGTTTATTTATGTTAAATTTGCAATTTGCCAAATAAACATAATTTTTGTAACATAACCGAATGTTCCTAAGTATAAATAATTTGTTTCCTTCTCATATTTTCAAAGTTTATCAAAGCGTACGCCTGTTTTCAGAACATATGTATAAAATTAATACTCTGCTTCAGCCAGGTTATTCAAAATTCAAATACACAACCATGACATTTCCTCGTTTTTAATAAGTTTAATGTGAAAGTTTTCAAGTAAGGTATAATTCCAGATCAGTCCAAGACTTGCAGTTTCAAAGAATCATTATTTTCTAAACTACGTTGTCGTCAATCTTTAGTGCAATATAAAATGAAATATTACCCTAAAGAAATTAATAAATCTGAATATTTTATTTATACATAAATAAATCTCAACTTTGCTGCAAGTTATTGCGTCTAAAGAGGCTTATTAAACCAACTCATTGTATGTTTTTGAAAGTATTTACTTTAGTTGTGATTAATAATTTAGGGTAATGCATTAACAATGAGTTATGTTGATATTTTAACACAATAGGTACGTGTGGCGTTGAGGGTTCAAGTGACGCCTCGGAAACCATCCCTTGCTTATCTGTTTCTATACCCAGGATTGTGCTAATTCCACGTTCCCATGTGTTCACTTGAGCATATGATAATTAAGTCTGATATCGTTAGCACGTTCTGAAACATTTAAACTAAAAGTAATTTTCTGACCTACAATAGCGTGTATAGAAACAACGAAACTAATTAGTCCAAAAGGTTTTCCCGATACCCATTTGTCGGTAGTACATACTGTCCATTAAAAAAAACGACTGCTAATGCCTAATAAGATTTTCATGAGGGTATTAAGGTCGCGTGGCATTTCCACTTTCGACGCGTGCCTTGAACGTGCTATCAACCACCTAGTTCGGCTTTTTTATTCATTTGTTGATCGTAATAGCCTTTCCATTTAGGAAACGCACCGAACTGGTCTTTAATACGTCAACAAATTACATGCCGTTGAGTAACTTTTCAATAATTGAAATTTGACTTTTTGTAACGAGGGTGAAAAGACCGCTAAATTCGTGGGAAACGCAAAACACTTTGGAACTAATCCTGGCCGTAATTTGTTCGACACGCGCTTTTAATCCCTCTATCCAAATTAATTAAGAATGGCGCGTCAGGACATCAGATTGTGATAAAAAGAAGGGGAGCTAAACCACTTTAAGGCAGAATTAATGCAAATATTTTTATATACTTTTCAATGTCCGTGCGCGTTTAGCATTTTTGTACTCTCTACATCTGGTTGTATTTCCCACGCATTTTGAGTTTGTAGTTGAGATAACCATCTTACACCAACACTAACTTGCTCGTAAATCATAAATTGCCCGTTTCTCCAACTGTCTTTACTTTCAATATCAAAAGAAGAGTCACATGTAACCTGCTAATATAAGTATAGTCAAGTCTAAAAACTCAGTTTTGTGGCTTTTAGGAGATACTGGTTCTAATGCAGGTTTTCCTATCTAGTTTTGTCTCCTGAATAAAAATTTACCGGGTTTCAGTAAAAAAAAACTGATGAGTTTAGTTGCGGAGAAGGGGGGGGGGGGTAGCAAATGCATGGTCGCCCCTCGGCTCCAATATTTTTT
This sequence comes from Ctenicera cuprea, assembly GCA_958336395.1. Taxonomy (NCBI): domain Eukaryota; kingdom Metazoa; phylum Arthropoda; class Insecta; order Coleoptera; family Elateridae; genus Ctenicera; species Ctenicera cuprea. The sequence goes on along the minus strand of OY284486.1, from coordinate 161,888 downwards.
TAACCTTCGAAAACCAGTCCTCTTTGATATCCTATGGAAGTCCGTATAATGTATATTTTTTAAATATCTACATTTTTTTTTATTTTAACTTTAATTTTGGATTCCAGAGCACGCACTGGTTTGAATTACAACACATGAATTTTCAGAAATTCAATATCCAGAGGATCTATATTAAAATCTCAGCAAAGTCATGACATTTAAGTAATATAACATAATTTTCCGAATAAAACGGATGTATTTTATTAGTGTTCAACTCCAAGGGCGGCTCGATAGAAGACGTAAAGTAAAAACTCCAAAATCTTAAAACTTCCCACAATCCATTTAAATTTGGAGTAATTTTAAAGCTTTTACGGTCTACATTCAGAATATGTATAATTCTTTTGTCTCGGTGAAATTTGAAAACACATGAGTCATGACCTTAATATAAGGTAATTTTGAGTTTATAGCTTTTACGGGTTTTCGACAATTTACGCAACATTCATTACATTCGCGTAAATTTTTTTAGTCGGATACGTATTATGCTTTCATATTGATTTAGGTCCAGAGGTATCGCAAAAACTCCGCGTTTACTGGAGCCGGGTAGGCAATTTCCAACATGAAAAACTGTAGCAAAGTAAATTTACAGTATCGAAATCCAGGCACTTGTGGTTCTGAGAAATTTGGCAACCACAAAGGACCAAAATATTATAAATTATTTTGGTGTTGTTAATGAATGAAAAATGCTTAATGAGTTATGTCTGTCAATGTAGAGAGACAAATCACAATAATAGCGGTTTTTGACTTCAAACTTAATATTTAGGAATTGAAATGCTGAGAAAGTACACTTATACTCAGTAAAAAAGAAACTTTAAGAATACAGCGTTGATGTATTCGGTTTCGACATTATACATGAAAATATAGTGTAAAAGGACAAATTTTAAGTTAACTTTAATACGGTCTTATTTTAGGAAAACTGGTCTTATTGAAAAAGCATCATGAATTATTAAAGCTTGGTATAGAATTTACAAAAATGTTGAACATTTGCGCATCTGAGAGTATTTGCGCCTGCGAGAATATTATTAATGTTGGAAATTGCCTATCCGATTTCAGTAAACGGGAAGTTTCTGAGGTACCTCTGGACCTTAATCATTATGAAAGAATATGTATCTGACTTAAAAAATTTCGCTCTTTAACTTGAATGAAATACACCGTAAATTTGCCGAAAACCTAAATTTTCGAAAAAGCTAAACATTTAAAATTACCTTATTACGGTTCTGTGCTTTCAAATTTTATCAAAGCAAAAATATTATAGCTATTCTAAATGTAGACCTTAAGAGCTTTAAAATCATGCCAAAGTTGAATCGATTGCGGTAAGTTTAAGATTTTGGGGGTGTTTACTCTACACCCCCTAACGACCTGCAGTTCAATAATAATAAAATACATCTTCTTTATTTGAAAAATAATGCTCTATTACGTAAATATTACGACATTTCTCTCATGTGTTGTAAATCAAACTAATACGGCCCTGAAATCCAATAGAAACAAATATGTTTTAATTAGGTAATTAAAGATAATTGTAAAACATTTTATAAGATATCTTCCTAACATTTCTATTCATTTTACTTAACTATAAAACTCATTCAATATTCCTTTAATTTTTGAAAACATCAGATTCTGTAATTTTGTTTACAATCTGTTTCATTTTAATTAAACCGTTACCAAATCACGCCCTATACTCATCATCTGCATTCTGCTACACTATTTCATTTTCTTTGTTAGTTGAAATTGCTTTCCACTGTGCAAATCCAAATATACCTGCAAGAGAGCGATAAGAAACCCTCGCAACCCTCACTTCCACCCACATCACACTGTATTAATTTTCATGAACGAAAACTGTATTGGTTGTTTACAATTTATTAGAAATCTATAAAATCTCACATACAATTGCAGTAAAAAAAAAGTTAATAGTTTATTAATAAAATAAAACGCTTGGTAATTGTTTCACAATTTGTTTGTTGCAACAAATTATGAAACAATTACCAAGCGTTTTATTTTATTAATAAACTATTAATTTTTAATAGTTAAATATTTATTAATTTCAGTATTACTTACTGAAAAATTGTAGGCTGCCTACTTACATTAATATTTTTTGGTGAATATTATAATTATACACTAACTACCTAAATAGATATCACATTTTTGTTGTAAAATCTCTCAACAACATTAAAAATATTACAGCTCTTCTTAAACGAGTATCTCTCCCACTTAGTTTATTTTCTTTAGAAATATCTTAGGAACCGAAATATTTAGTATCATTCCAATTAAGTCCACATTTTTGCTGTCTAATTGTGATATGGTACAATGCAAAATAGTTTTTACAAAATTATTTCAGTTTATCACTGAAAAGCAAACAGAATTATAAGTACAGGTACAGATAATACGCAACACATGTAAAGTAGTGTGCGAGGCTCGCATTCCGACACAACAATGAATTCTTCGTTCCATCGGGATTCGTTTGCAGTTACTGGAACTTCCATTACCATTTTTTCTGCAGAGAAAAACCCTAAATCTAAAGCGCATTCATCTGTTTTGTTTGTGCAAGTAGATACAGGCTGAGACACATCGTACACCGTTTTATTGAGTTGAAAACGAACGCGAATGTAGTTGACTTGTACTTCGTTCTCACTGTTAAATATGAAGAAGTAATATCCATTTTTGGGAACCCTAAAATAAAGCAGCGCTTTACAAAAATTTGCACAGAAAACTGATTTGACATACAAGTATGTGATGGTATTGGTTAAAGATGCGTCTTTAAGTTTTTCTTCTGGTTGATCCATTTGACAATTTGGATGAGGCGTGAGGGGCAAATTGAGTATTAATCCATCACAGTTGAGAAGGGCTTCCTCTGAACTCGAAAAGGAAGACCAAAACTCACTGTTGCTTCGGTCATTGAGAGTTGTTTCGTTTACGAAACCGCGATGATCTGCTATTCCATCAGACGTAAAACCCTAAACATTGAAAGTGTCAATAAAAATTAATAATAAAAAAATAATTCAAAATAGACCGCATCCAAAGCGGGACAAGGAACACATTTATGTTAAATTATGTCACAGAACTGTTTTTTTGAAAACAAATTCTAGATTGGGTTATTATAATGCCACGAACCAGAAAAAAACTTTTCAACTACTTTATATATTTTGGGAATATTTGTTATGTAACATTTTTAGTGGAACGCAGTATCATACATTGTTGCATAGTTCTTACGGAAGTAAGTCGTAAAATTCTTGGTGGGTCAATAAAAAATAATGGTTTGTGCAAACTGTTTGCAAGGACAAGCGGATTAAGACTCCATGTGTGTTAATGATGCATGAAAATGCACCATGTGATGAGTAAAGTTTTAGCAACCGTTTGTAATCATGGGCGAGTTTCAGCCCGAGTTCTAACGTGAGTCTGCTTCGTGACTTCATCGTCCCCATGGAGAGGTGTCCAGAGGGTTTTATGTAAGTATGTTTTGTTGTTAGTCAGATTTTAGTTCATATGTATTTAGTTATAATTTTAGCATTGTCAAGTAGTCTTTTGTTCTTTTTGTATTAAATTATAATTTCTTTTGAAATTGTCTTTAAATTTGTTTGAGTTCGTGATCAGGGGTGAGTATGGTCGTTGTATTCTAAATAAACTGGATCGTGACAATAATATATAAAAAAAAACATCAAACCTCCTCTATTGCTGCATCGCGTTCCTCGTCGTCCGAATTCAAATTGTCCACCATAGCCGTTGCTATTATTAAATCTCTTTTTCGTCGACTCATTTGTTTAGTGTGGTTTTTAGAATCACGATTTTGCTCTTCTTGTTCCTCGGTCGAATTTTTATTTAATCTAGCGTTGAGCTTCTGAAGAACTTTATGTTGTCTATCCCCTAAAGCATCTAACTTTTGAGAAACTTCTCTGAAAAGTTCTTCTGAAGAGGTTATGTTCTCGGATTCGTTATTGCCACCAGCAGCTGTTTGATTCTGTGGAGTTACCATCGCTTTATTATTATAGCTATTCGGTGCTGGAACGAAAGTTTTTTGTTTTTTTCTCTTTGGTTCCGTGTATTGATCACGAAGTTTTTGACCGCGCCGATCTCTTTTATCAGACTTTTTGGAAAGTGCATCTAATAATGCCTTTAGAAGTTTGGGATCGGTGACATCTGACGTGTCGTCCACTTCTTCGTTGTGAAAGGTGTGACTACTACTGTTGTCGTGTATTGGATGGTGAAATAAAACATCGGGGCGATGCCGTTTCATCAGTTGAGGAGCGTTGGGAAGAGCATCATCGGATTCTGAAGTATCGTTAATTTTAACATAGACGCCGTCTTCTATGAGTTCCAGCAATTCATCTAGTTCTTCAGAAGAATCGTCTCCGATATAAGCGCACTCGTGCAGGTGTTTATGACCACGAATTATAGTTAGCGAAGCCCCTGGCCATCTACACTAAATATAATACCCGATTAAGGATTTATGCCTATGTGTGCTATTATTGTAATAATACCTGACGCATGTGGAAACTGTAACCGTAGATCCGTTAAGCAGGTAGAAGCCCCAGTATTCTTTCATGTCATCCTCCAAGAACAGATCACGAACCATTGATAGTTGCTTTTGATCAGAAGCCACGTGAGGAGGATGTGATAACAGAAAAGCGTTGAAAGTGGCATTGACTTTAACAAGTTGTTTCTACGTGTAACAGTTACATATTTAGCTTTTCAGCAGTTGAGCGTGACATTTTCAGCAATGTACAATGTATTATTTAGCTATCCACGTGATAATAAATGTAGTTACGACTAGTGCTTCACTAGCATCCAAAATAATCTCTAATCTATGCGTTAGTAACTGTGTCGTTCACTTTTTATGAAAAAATAACTTAACATGCTGCCTACGCTCAAAACTAAGTTTCCTGAAATTTTCGCATACCTAATGCATCTAAAGGTCAAAGTAAATAAAATTAGTGTTTTGTTCTACTTCCATCAGTTCATGGCCTACTAGAAAATAAATTAAATGACGTGGTCGTTCTATGGCACTTATGAAATTCTTATTTTCTGTAATAGAATGCTCAAAACTTAGACAAACTGCAAAGTGTCATACATCGTTGAAATCAGAATTAAAAACTCTATTCAAATATAGAAAAACTTAAAATGCCGAGCATAGGAAAAAAAAGTTGACAGTCGAAAATGAGCAATGATAGCAGTTATACCAAATCTGATAAAAAATTTAGATTCAGCATAAAAAAGTGTCCTAATAATGTGTTAATTAGAAATATGTAATAGAAATGTCAACTGAGTTATAGCCGAAAACAAAAAATCTAAAATTTCAGTTGTTTTCAGTTTATTCAGAAACTAAGCAAGATAGCTCCAATTTCTTTTCAGATTATTGGTGGTCATAGAATTCCACAACTTTTCTCTAATTTACCATCGTCACATCTCTTCAAATAAGCGAGATCCCCATAGTTAACTCGCAATTTGATACAACCTGTATAGAAGTCCGATGGTTTGTAGACGTCAAAAAAAACGACGTCCGATTAGATTTATGACGTCTTATGTTTAATTTTTGATGTTAGAAATAATTAGCGACTTGCAGAAAATGTAAATGCAATTTTCTGTTTCATAATTCAAGATAAAAGGTAAAACAGCGTTCTATAGAAATTTTGAGAATACTATATGGTTATTTACTATGCAAAAAAAGGTTACTGACGAAACAATTTATATTAGATGTTTGGATATTAGGAATTATGTTAAAATGATTAACATAATACATTTATTAAAATTTAAATTTGTTACCGAAAAGGTTAGTTGCATAATTTAATAGCAATCGAATAAGGAGTTAAGGACGTTAATCCCTTCGAACTAATGAATTATATTAATATAACAATGGAAAGATTATCTAGATCAGCAGACTTGTTTACGTTTGCTTTAAGCAATTACCTCTTATCTTAGTTCTTAAGACCTAATTGTAAAATTCTACACATGAGAAAAAAAACACCTATACTGAGGGTCAATTAAACACGTTCGGTATAGCTAACTTATCTTTTGTTTTCATTTTGTCCAAACCTATAATGAATCCAATAATTTAGAATATTTATTATTTATGATTTTCTTATAGTTTTTGCACAATTTAAATTAGATTTACCCACTTGTTTTAGCTTTTAATTTCAATCAAAGTTGGTTCATAACTACCGACCTAGCATGATAAAAAGGATGGAAGCACTTCGTCTCGAGTTTTAATATTTATGATACCAAAGTATGAAAAAGTGAAGATATGCAAAAAAAAACAATATTTTGAGTTGAAGTGATGGACAGACCTGACACCACACGGTAGATATTCGCCTATCCAGAAGTCTCATGTCCGACACTGCAAAGGGGTACAACTGATTAGCGTACACGTGGTATCTCAGATAAAGGGGTACCGATATAAGGGCTGTGGGAAGTGCAATACCAAGTATGCACAACCGTACCACCCGCAGTGGACCTTTAAAAGTGTGACGTCGTTTTTGGCACTGGGAATTCTGTTGTAGGGGACATTCTGAAATAAAATTATAGATTATGATAATTGAATTGGTGATTTATTTGTTTCTGATAACATTTTATCTTTTTCCTATCCACAAATTTGACATTTTCTAATTGCTTAGATAAGTGTGCTGTCCAAAAACAAACTTAAACGGCATACACGTGCCCGACTACAAACATAGTAAATACCTATATTTAAATTTTATATCCACGTGTCAGCTTGAAAGCAAAATTATTGTTACTTAAATTAATTTCTAGGCATCTTTCCAACGAACCAAGCGATTTATTTAGGGAATCATGAAAAAATTTTGATCAAAATTTACCAGTTCTTAAAAAATGGGAATAAAGTTTATCGTCCTAACGCAATCGGCGTTTATTTTGCTGAATAATATATAAAATGATGTCACAAAGTAAGATTATCATATCAAACACACGGAACAAACAAAATGTGTGGTTATCGTATCGTGCATTATAAACAAAACATTACAAAGAAAACAAAGAGAAAAGTTATGGTTAAATACTAGCTAATTTACCAATTTACATACCTTCCAATTTCATAGCGCTTTGAGCCATTGTGTAGTTTCTTTCCTTTGGCTTTTCACTAGTCGATGGTCACAGCGTAAATTAAGTGTACGAAAGTAAAATTTTGTATCACATTTTGTAGGAACGTGATGATAAAAATAACTTTTATAACTATCGTTGCATTGTTTCAGTATAGAAACGCTATCCCTTCAATTATATTTGCTCATCTCGGAAAGTTTCCGTTTCGTGGCAAAAAAGATTTAACACTATCTATGATTTTTTAACAAAATATATACTCGATGCCCTGGTTTTTAACCGGCTAATCTCTACGAGGTCAAATCAGCGATAATGCGCATTTAATTTAAAGAAAAGCGCACTGATAAAATGATTTTCGGGAAAAATCAGTAACCACTTAACACCCTGTAAGTAGTTCTCGAAAAATAAGAATTTGCTTTCGCCTTTAATATTATCATTAACACTCACTCAATGACAGTCTCGATCTTTAAAATGAGTCGTGATAAATGATCCTAGACTGTATTTAGTTAACAACAGAGATAAGTGAGCTAAACAGATTGAACAATACAATTTTAATAATACTCATAATTTTCTGTGTACAGTTTTAAAAAGGCAAATCACTAGAGTAACTTAAATACAAAAAATGAATTGAAATCACATGAAATAATACAGCAGATTTAAATATACATATAATAAGAGAATTGCGTTTTCCAATTTAGTATTTCTACGAAAATTTGGGTATATAACTATGTAGCACAATTAAACATCTAAGTAAGTACGACTCAAAAATTTTGTCTATTATTAAAAATGTAAAAATAACTCTAAATACGTAATACATTTAAGTTAAATAGAGCTAACTTTTCTGAAAAATAGACTAGTGATTCCGTTTTTTCGATAAATTCATGCTAGTTAATTTTACACAATATTTCACTCGCGTGTCGCGCTCAGGAAATTATCGTCTTAACTACCACTCGTTAACAATCAACCCAAGTTTATCACAAAAGAACGCCGCTACGTGTTGTATTTGTAATGACTAATGATTATATCACACGTAATTAATTACCACGTATTGTAAATTAACGGATCGCATCGGAAATAATCGTCGTTTTTCGCGTGCTGGCGGTCCTTGTCGCTAACAATCGCAACCATAGCAACAAGTGGTGTTATTGTAATTGTATCGTGTGGTGTATAAACGTATTATATTTTTTTATCTATGGTGTGGTGCCTACAGTTAAAATCCACTAGTGATTTCTTCATCTAAAAATTAATTTGCGATTAGTTGTTGAGGCGGAAAGCGAGCACTAAATAAAATGTGCCTGTACGTTATTAAACGTCGAAAAACTGATAGTTAAAGATAAAAAGTCAATAGATAATTGTATCTCTAGTTATTCCACTAAATTTCAGCAGCTTTGCTAGTTACGTTCTAGTAGATGTCTATGTTCTACATTTTATCGTGTCATTTCTGAAAACAGTGGAATTTTCCAATCATTTGATAATTATCTTATTTAGATAACAATTTAGTTAGAAACTAGTAGTAATAAGTGCTATTACAGCAATTGCTTTGTTTATTTTTGCGTATAAACGCTGGAAGCACAGATAAGGTTAACACTACAGATATACGACCCTTTATACAAAATGTCCGCTCATATTTGGAGACGAAATTAGCGTTAGTTTGGCTACAACGCACTGGACCAATTTTAGGGCGCTGCTATCGCTATTTGTTTATTACTGTTGAAATGTGTTGGAAACTGTTTTATCGCGGATTTGAGTGCATCTGTCACATCATGAATATAATTTAAGTAGAATTGGCTTTAATATTAATTATTTACGAAAAATTGCGATTTGACAATTAAACATGGCAGATGGCTGTCTAACTTTTGGTTTGAATATGTGCTAAGTAATCTGCTCAATTACAGTCATCTGTGACTTAATTATAAATTGTCAATGTAGCGCCATCTTTTTGCAGATTATTAATCATATAAAACAAGCTGCCGATAGCTCACATATTTACCGTATATCTGTAGTGTTAACCTTATCTGTGCTGGAAGTAAACTAATGTCAAATATGGGCGAAACAGGTCGCTGGTACTTTCCCATACTGTTCACGTTTTAAATAGTCCCGCTCTAATAAGTGATTTAAATTGACATCTAGTCATCTGCACAGGTACAAGCCGCCTGCTCCAAACCTAAGGCTTTTGCAGTTTTGCACGGTGCGGCACTGGGGATTACCTACTCATGTAAGGCGCTAGCTAGATTTACTCTCTCGATTTCGGACTAGAAATGCTTATAAATACTTTATTTACAGAGTTATCAAAAATATGCAAGAAGTGAAAGATATGTTTTTTAACTAGAGCTAATTGATAGGCATAGTTAAAACATCGTAACTTCCTCAAAACGCGTTGGCGATATTAAAATATGATTTTTTTTCTTAATTTTTCATATGGTTGAAATCTTTTTTAAATCGTAATAGACTACTTTAGCCTATTAAACTGTTTACAGTTTATAAGGATTGGCGCTTGTTTTTTAATAAAAAATTCCCGGAGGGCGTCAGAATAAAATTTAGGAGATTAGTAAAAAACAAATTTGTAGTTCACTGCAAGCTGTTTGTTTTTTTTCCCTTAGGTTCTATTTTCTTCGAAAATGTTTAGATTTAGGTATAACCGCTATTTAATAAAATTTACAGAGTGTAAAAATTTCTATCCAATTATGTAAAAATATACAAAGTGTTCCATTGAAAAAATCAAGTTATGGCAGAGTTGTTTTTACACCGTTGCAGCAAACACCCGGTATAACCAAATTCAACCTTAAAAATATCTGGGGATTAGTACATGGTATTGAATAACACTTAGCCGGAAAATTTTGTTTAATCTTTGGAAATAGGGCTTGTGCACGTTTTATTAGTTATTATGTCAAATATTTCGAAAAAAGTGGAATAACTTTGTAACGCTACAACGGAATTTCAAAATCAAAAGATATTTAGAGAGGCAATTAAACGGCCAATAAGAATATGCAAAAATATACAGGGTTATATATTCTATGAGGCTTTCGCGGTTTCTCGAACTGTCAATATTACAATTTACTTTCGGCTTTGACCGCGTCGTCATTTGGGGATTACATCCAGCATGGTAAAGTAAGGTAAGGACCGAGCTGTATCTTGTCTGCCTTTACAAGCATTTGCTCTAGAAGTTTGAGCAATATTTGTTCGTAGATCCTGCCTGCCTAAACAAAACAGGGCCCCTGTACTTAGTTTATTTAAACCTTGGGGCGGACAAGGATTTGATCTTAATGTATTTTGTTTGCCAGGACAATAATACTTATAATTATAATCGGCTTATGCCTGTTAGCTGTTTGTGAACCCATACAAACTAACGTATCGCAAGACATTTCAGCTTGCATATTCAGAGTGATCAGTGCTCTGGAGATTTCATTTAAAACTCTTTAAAACTCCGCCGAATTTTCTGAAATGAACAATTGAAATAAATTTCATATCCATTACGCGAAAGGTAGTGTGATAAGTCGTATTATTTAGTAGCTGTTAAAAATTAAAACTTTTTCAAGTATCTAATTCTGTACTAAATTTCAAATGAATTAGTTTTGCTGATAAAGCAAAATTGGTTATTATCATTTTTTGTTATTTTTATATTTTCTACACAAGTATGTATCTAAATAAAACAACTGTTTTTAATAATATTTTGCCCCAGGCGAAACCTAAATTTATTTTGAATGTAGAATGTTTTTTAGACGAAGTACAAATCATAGTATTTTAACCATGTTATTAATTAGTCAGGATCAAGTTAGGTTATTATAGAATTTTATCGCATTATACATAAAATATGTGAAAATCAGACATGTAGTCTTAATAGGGTAGAGGCAGAGCACCCGCTGAGCAACGCAGTTATTCAGGGTTCGATTCAACTTAAAAAAATACTTTCTATGTTGGTTCTATTTATGTTGCTACGAAATTTTCAATAAATTCAAAGCAATCGAAGTATATTTTACATTACTCTAAAATGTTTGTAAAGAATTCATAATTTTTATTACGTACTGCAGCATTATCTTTAATAGAGGAATGCGATCAAGTGCTATGATATCGTTTCTCTTTTGTCATAAACTACGCTTTTCTTGACTCAATATATAATAATTGTTGAATTCCAATACTATAATACTTATTCTGCGGAAGGAAAACTTCAAATAGTTGCATAATGCCTTCGAGGAAACTGTCCCAGAAGAACGGCAGATTTATTTCATGCATAATACAAAAACATACCTGTTCCTAGCAAAGGGACATTAAGAATTCATAAAAACAAAAATGTAACGAAGAAAATAAAAAAGAAGTTGACATTCTTTGCCTGTAAGAGCTGATCCCAGTAATAACGGTGACAGTGTGATGACAGTCTTGTGACATTTATGCAGAATTTTCTGTAGACAATTTAAGGTTAAACACGTATTTCTTCTTATTTATTGAACTTTAAAGAAGTAAAGCTAGAACTTATTAATAAAGTATTTCTTCGTTTTAGTAAATTTTATACACAAAGAAATTGGTTGGTTTAGAATAAAATCAGCCCGATTTTGGATTTGAGGACATCATTGGGTTTGTGATGAAAGTCTGCATTTAGATACCTAGTGTCTGAAGAATTGTGCCATTTAAAAAAAACTTATTCACAAAAAGCGATTTCTTCAAATATGAATGGTTGTACCCACCAGAATACTTGTAACAAATCATGTTTGTATTTTTCATCGTCTTCGTCCCTTACAATGATTTGAGTCGGGTCATAGCACTGTAGACAATATAAAAAATTTTTTGCAAACAAAAAGCAAAAACTTTCTTATCAGGCTAGCCATGAATTTTAATAAAAGACAAACTAGGGTGAAAGAAACAAGTTAATTGGCTTTTTATTTTTGTTTCGGTTGTTTTTTTTTGCTGGTTTTTGTATTATTAAAATTCATGGCTATCTTGGTAGGGAAGTTTTTTGCATTTCTTATGCAATGACATAAAAATTTTATATTATTGAAAAGAGCAGAAAGCATTCTACCACAAAATGAAAAAAATATATACCATGCAATTTAAAAATATTAATCGCGCCATAACCTCTAAACATTTGAAAATATAAAAACGTAAACATTGCTGAAAGATAGAATTTTTGGTGATATTTAATTGATATATGATTTACTGAACTGAAAATTTATAATAACAGCCGAGCGGTTTTTATAGAATGAACGGTATACTGAAGTATTGAATTATTACATTACAAAAAGAGTTTCTTAGCTAAACCGTTACACCCAGTCTAGCTATGAAAGCAATAAACGTTTTCAAAAATTGATTTATTTTAAACTAAATACTTTTTTGAAATATTATGTAACAGTACACAAACACTTTTTGTTATACTTTTAAATAAACACATCAAATAATATTTAGGATATTTTTAGGTTTTATTAATATAAAAGATTTCATTTTTCCTTAGATTTTTGAGTAGTTTCACCTCTGCGACGCTTGTTAAGTGGATTTCTGGGATCATAAATTTCAAACCAATCGTCCCCTTTTGTATTTGCATCTTTGGCTAGAATTGGTTCACCATCTTTGAATCGCAGTTCATGTGCCATCCTACCATTATAAATAAGAGAAAAAAATCATTAATGCGATAATGATAATATTTTAATTAATAGTAAAGTTCTTACCAACTTTCACCTTCCTCTACTTCTTCATCTGCATTTGTTGTTACATCCCCGTTTTGTTCAACCTCTTTGTCTTTCTCCTTTGCAGATGTCAATTTTTGTTTGAACTTATTCAAAAGACTCAAAGTAAATGCCTCTCTACCAGCCCCATTTTTTGGAAATGCTGTTTTCTTCTCTTTATACTTGCTATATTCATTATCGTACTCTTGTACAGCTTCGCTTTTTTTTAATTCTTCTTGCTTTTCTGCTGTTGCTTCTTTATCCTTCTGCAGCTTATTTTTTTGATATTCACGCTTTACATTTTCAATTTCCTTTTTAATTTCTTCTCTAAAAACACAAGACTTAAAATCGCAATTTAAATGTTATTTTGTTAATTATTTATCGTTTAAAATATAAACAAAATAATACTTACCGTTTTCTTTCTCTTGCCTCATCTTTGTCTTCATGAAGGTAAGATTTTTTAGGGATAATTTTTTTATGGTCCGTTTTTAATTTTTTTCTTATATTTTCCAATTGTTCTTCAGGATCAGGTTCGGTTTCTTCCAGCTGATTCTCTACCATATTTTTAGTTTCTGCACTTAGTTTAGGATCATCTAGGCGACAAACATTTCATTAAATTAAATCCTAAAGTGCACTTTAAATTTTTTAATATACCTACCTAAAACATCGTGAGTAGATTTACTTTTCCCAGCAAATTTCTTACTTTCGGTGGTGGTTTCTTCTTCATCCTCCTCGGCTTCTTGGCCAAACGATAGTAGTTTGAAATTCCTGATAACAAAATAAAATTAAATCTTTTCAATATTAAAAATAAGGTACAAATGTTTTCTAACTTCACTCCTGGCATTTTATTCTTCTTTTTCTTTTCTATGGTTTTTGATTCCTTTTTGCGTGGTATAATATCGGAGAATGGATTGTTAAGAATTTCTGTGTTTATGATTTTGTGTGGATACACAGGTCGTTCATCTTCTATTAATCCTTCTCCCAAATTAAGCATATTGAACAACGTTTCACCAGTAACTTTACCAAAGATTGTATGTTTATTTTGTAACTCTTGTGCTGTGCCCAGAGTAAAAAAGAACTGGGAACCATTATCATCTTTACCAGCATTGGCCATAGCAACCAAACCTCTGCGTACAAACTTAAGCCGTTGGTGGAATTCATCTTTGAAAGGCTCATCATAAATTGATTCGCCACCAGTTCCGTCACCGTTTGGATCTCCCCCTTGGGCAATGAAATTTTTTACAACACGGTGAAAAATTGTTCCATCGTAATATCCTTCCATACATAATTGTACAAAATTACGGCATGTTTTTGGAGTTTCTTTTGACCATAACTCTACATCAATGTCACCAACAGTGGTTTTTAACAACACCTAAAATTCGAGTTGTTTAAAGGTCAATTTTATCTGTACTTTTACTTACTTTTCCTGAAGTTGGAGGTTCGAAAATATATATGTTACTCATTTTATAAATTAATGTATTCTTTAGATATTATTTCTATAACTTGTTAAACCTTTTATGTTTTTAGATGTTTGTTGTTTTAAGTATAGGTCTCTTTTCTATGGTTTTAAGATTAATTATAAAACACAAATGACACTTAGGTTTAACAACTAAAATCCCCAAAGAAGCAAAATATTTTGAGAAGAATCCGCTGTGACTAGCGTTACGATAAAGGGATCGTGGTAAAGTACCGACGCCCGATAAAGCGGCAAGTGTAAAGATTTTAAGCTATCTTTCAAGTCACCCGCTTAAATCGTGTAACAAAATATTTTTTCAAATAGGGAAACATGAAAATCTATTCTTTATTTTGCTCATGGGTTTTTTAGACGTCGGGGCTTCCTAGCTGCAAAAAGATATCCATCTTAAAATTAACAGAAGATTGCTAGCACATCGCCCGTCAAATGTCAATTAAATTGTAAATTACAAAATTTACGTTAGGAAATAAATGCAAACTGCAAGGCATGGTGGGCTAGAGAAAATAATTTATTATGCTTAAGTGGAAACAGATTGTCATAACTTTTAACTATTTTCTGATTACGTCACCTTTAATCATTTTGGACGTTCTGTACTTTAGCATTCGTTGTAAACAGACACGATTTATGTTTATTTAACGACCTAACATATTTTTAAAACTATTTATTTTAAAAATTACAGAAATGTCGGAGTTAAATCCGGCAGCCTAACTTGAAGCAGTGCTAAAATAGAACTAAATCTAAAACAACTCCGGAGATTTCACATACGAAAGAAATTATCAAGAGAAATACAATACTCTTTATCTGTGCTTCTTCATAGAATTGTTTAACATAACTCCTCCATGGCAAGAATCTTATAATAAAATATGTGAAGAAATTAAGTATTGCATTGTAGCAGAGATGAACTTGGTATATTGTCAGGAGTGATCGCTTTACTTTGCGATTTGTTTAAATTTTCAATTAATTTTGCTTTGAAAGAGTACCGTTTACAATAAAAGTATAATATAGTACTTTTTTTTTTCGGTGCCACTACACTTTAATGAGGAGTTTGGCCTGCAATGCGGTGGGTCATGGCCACCGGACCATCGCTTCCGATACCCAGTATATAGTACATATAAAGGTAATATTTAATAAACTAGCAATAATGAATGCACTAATATTTAAACCTGTGACGGGTGTGTAGTCACAGTCGTAAGCAGTTAGAATTAGGGAATTTCTTGTAAAAATTTTCAATTGGTATAAACATTGACAGGGTGTTTTGTGGTATTGATATTGACAATATTAACATAGCTAAGTTTATAGTTTATCAATTAACGTAAATATTATTTAAGGTATCGATTTATTGTTAAGAAAATAATTTATTGCTTGTTTAATTTTTATACTTTGTATAGGTGTTCTTTGAATTTGGGCATGTAGAAGAAAGTTAGTGTTTGATGGCCTAGGAACAGTTTTTAGTTTGCTGAAATAGTTTTTGGACGTGAAACTCGTAAATCTGTAGAAAATGGCTAATAGAACAGTTAAAGATGCGAAATCGGTTCATGGAACGAATCCTCAGTATTTAGTGGAGAAGATAATCCGGTCTCGTATATACGATTCGAAATATTGGAAAGAAGAATGTTTTGCATTGACTGCAGAACTCCTGGTGGACAGAGCCATGGAATTGCGGTTTATAGGTGGTGTGTACGGTGGCAACATAAAGCCCACACCATTTTTGTGTCTTATTCTTAAAATGTTGCAAATTCAACCAGAAAAGGACATTGTTGTGGAATTTATTAAAAATGAAGAATTTAAGTATGTACGTGCCCTAGGAGCTTATTATATGCGTCTTACTGGCTCATCACTAGATTGTTACAAGTATCTAGAACCCTTGTATAACGATAACAGAAAACTACGTAGGCAAAATCGGCAAGCACAATTTGAAGTGGTACACATGGATGAATTCATAGATGAACTCTTAAGGGAGGAAAGGGTATGTTATGACATTATGTATTTCATGCAAGATATTTTATATGGCTGCTTTTGCGTTAGGTATGCGATGTGATTTTGCCAAGGGTTCAAAAGCGTTATGTGCTAGAGGAAAACAACGAAATAGAAGCAAAGGTATCAGCTTTAGAAGACGATTTGGATGAAGACATGGAACTGGAAGAAGATAACAAGCATGTTGTTGAGGAGCCACCAAAGCGTGAAGAAAAAGACAGACATCGAGAAAGAAAGCGTGAGCGTAGTCGGTCGAGAGAACGCGAACGAGATAAACATCGTGACAAAGATAGAGTTAAGCATAGAGAGAGGGACAGAGACAAGGAAAAGGATAAAGATCGTCGTGATAGAGACCGCAGGAAAGATGAAGATCGTAAAAGAGAAAGGGACCGTCATCATTAACATTATTTGTATTTTAATTAAATATTCCAAACAAAATTTGTTTTATTTTGTATTACAAATTATTAATAATTATGGATATCACATAACAGTTCAATAAATATACAGAACAGTAACTTATATGTACATAATATACAGAACGGCTGCCTAGGTAAATTTTAATATTTCTTAAAATGTGGGAGCATTGAGCTGAAACAACTTATCCTCCCTTTTTTTTATCCAATTGAGTAGGCGACCCACAGTTGCAATTGCATTGCTAGTGTCTGTAAGAGGCTCCAGAACTGCATACAATTCAAATCCTCGTGTATCCCAAGCTAGTAGAGCATCTTCTGAACTACGTTCAAACAACAACTTGAGTGGCCTAGTAGGACAGTGAAGCTTGTAATGGGCGCCACGATACAGATTCAATAAACGAGTACAGTTTGGGCTGTAGGGAGCACTGGTGCAGGGCTGATAGAATTGTGCTGTAGATTTGCATTTATACAAGTAATGGCGTAACTCGGGAAAACCCACTTCCATACAGGTCTCCTCTTTGGTAGCCAAAGACTCGTTGATTGCTTCTAAGCAATTTCCACGTCGGAGTCGCTCCACTATGCGCTGCTTGGCTTCACTTAGTGAAAAAAATGCATCTCGTTCTACAGTGAGCAACAGTAGACATGCTTGGCAGTCTTCTGCCAAGTACGACACATGACCGTATAGAAAGCCGCTTGCATCAAATCGAGGCAAACACAATGGCGTCCAAATTTCAGCTGTCTTTAAACTTTCAGAAGCTTGCACTAAATTAAAAATAAGATGCAAATCGTGAGGATGTATGCAGTACTTTTTCATGCGAACGAGCGTTATTAACTGATTATCTGCCAGTAATATACCAAACACAAGATTCTGAAACATACATAAGGATATGGAATTATTATACAGGGTGGTATATGTGACTCTTGACAATAAATATCTTAAAAAACCATGCACTTTAGCAACATAACTATTTGGAACCAACTCATATAAAATTAGCTGTTGTAAAAAATGGACATTATTGAAAGAAATTAGATTTAAGGTTTAACCTGAAGTAACTCTAACTTTTGTTTCCTAAATGAGATGTTATTTTTTTGGGTGCGGTTCAAAAGAATCTATTTCTGAATTTGATGACATACTACAAGCATAGTAGGTTTATGGTAAAAAACATTTAAAAGTTTTTATCATTACAGTATGCGCTATTAGTTGCATTTTGTGCTTAAATTTCTGGTTCTTATCAGTTAATTGTGCTTATTAATTTAATACCTAATATTTTGAATTGATTGTGTGGTAGGCACATGGTGAAACATTATTAATAAATATTTAACTATTAAAAATTAATAGTTTATTAATAAAATAAAACGCTTGGTAATTGTTTCACAATTTGTTGGTTTTTATTTACTCAACTGGAGTTTCAACCATCAGGTCATGTCAGGAGTTTACAAACACAACAAATTTCATGTGTGCTTTTAAAACACGGCACACCGACTTTTGGAAAATATTTGCTGCGACGCACTTTTCACATACTTTCATAAATTGCCCTCCCACTATGCCACGCCATGAGCCGCCACTGCTCTTATGTCTCATATTTTATGTGATACCTGGTTTACTTGTGATATATTACAAGTTAGGGTATTATTTCCCGTTAAACTAAAACTTCTAATTAATTTCAATTATGCCAATTTATAGCACACGTAATTTTACACAAGTTAGATTATTATAGAAGTTAGTTATCTCAGTAAAGTGTATAATTTGTGAGATATGCATTGTTGAAAGTAAGCTGAAATACGGTGTAGAACTATAAACAATCCAGATATTAAAACCACAAAATAATTATTGTTTCAATCCTTTTAAGAATAGCCTCAAATGTAACAAACAGTAACTTTACTAGCACTTTTAATTACTGATTATGATAACCTACCTTAATTTTACTACAAGACTGTACTATGGCGGTACTAATAGTATCTCGTATTGAGGCAGTAAGAGGTAAACACTGTACTGCTCCCAAAGTAAACGCAGGTTCTAGTTCTGAGAAATCCAACAAGTGATCAATAAGACGTTCTACACCAGTCAGCAATCGTCTAAGATCATAGTTGCGTCTCTGTTCATATATTTTAATTAAGCGACTTAGTGTTAGCATGCTGGCAATTTGGTTGAATACATAACTGTAACACGTATGAAAAAAGTAAACCATTTTATGTAAATACAAAACTATCAATCCTACTTTAACTGAGCCGTTAATTGTGATGTACATTCCTGTGTTTTAGAAACTGCTACCAATATTAATGGTTCCTTAAATAAAAACACAAATTTTGTATCCCCCGCATGCATACTCCGTATCGAGTCATCGTCTGCCTGTACAAAGCTCACTAACGCTTGCATTATGCCAAAGTAGCTAGCAAATCTGTCTTCGTTACCATACCTACGGTAAGTTATCAACAATTTTAGTATTTATACCAAATAAAATACGTTAATAGAAAAATGCACCTTGAATAAATTGGTTTTCCAGCAGAACTTAAAACGAAAATATGTTTAGATTTTCCTAGCCATTCTTCGTCTCTTATATAATCCTCATCTTGGCTGCTAACTGATACTGTAGTACTGCAGCTTACATGCAAGTCACCATCAATGTTGTTACAGTTATCTAGAAATTCATCTTGCGCCGATGAGGCAAAATTTGAATTTTTAATCTCTTCTAAACTGGAACTCATTTGTTGGAAGTTTTCATATGAATCAGTGGTGACCAGTGCACTCTCCGGGGCTGCACCGGGTTCCACTTCGCAATTCGTTGCCATTGTAATGGGGATGCCGTAACATAAGCAATAGAATATTTACAACTTAAATAATATTCTTTGAATATTTTTGCAAATTTAAACAGTTACAATATATTTACAAGTGACATTCAGTGTATTTTAAATTCTAACCTAAAAAAATATATTTAAGTTTCGAACCGCATTACGATTTTTAACTCCGTTGTACATACGTAGTCGTCGCATGCAATGTTGCCACTGTTTGAATAAATCGTCGAATTTGAGGAAGCGTCTTCCCAACCGGCACCTGCCTGCATTGGCACGCAAAATCGGTAATTTGTTGCGATTACGCAGTTATAGGCGATTGACATTACCGGTGGTGGCGCCACTAAACCAACAAAATGGCTGTTGTAAGACGTATACTTCTTGTTATTTGTATGTTTGCAGCGTGGGTTAGCAGTAGTTTCATAGGTGGTTTGTCGTTTTTATAAGTTAGTTTGTGTTCCTGGTTGTGTGTTATATACTTTTTTATTGTGTAGTTATTTATCAATACGAACGTTATATTTCGCAGATTTATACGTATCACGAGCGTCAGCGAGTGATATAAACTTCTGCTCAATCAAAAAAAGTTCCACTTTACTCACTTGTACTATAAATAATTATTTATCTACAACAGTGAGTAAAGTGACCACTTTACTCACTCCTAACAGTGAGTAAAGTGAAAATTTACTCTCTAGTTGATATTACCCCACTAACTTAAATTTGGTACATTTATACTTTGTACTACACTTTAAATATGTACATGTATGACACAATTTATTGTTACAATTATTAATAGTTATTCCCGAAAATCCCGCAACAGATGTAATAGACTTATGCTCTTCGTTTATTAAGGACGTTCCATTTACCCAAAACAATTAAGCAAACCACACAAAAATACAAAATGAAAGAGATTATTTATTTACTGTGTATTGTTACTGACATCCAGCAATTTTTTTATTTTGTTTTTCGTTTACAAAGTAATGCCATGCAAATTGCGATTAGTCAAGTCAGCAATTTTATGTTTTGTTTCAAAAGCATTGCCAAAATGATTAACAATCCAAGTCCCCCCAATAAATTAAATGAAGGAGGAGCCCTGATGCAATGCTTCCATTTTTTAAAACGTCAATTTAAATGTTTTAGAAAATTGTACATATTATTCTGTTGTAGATAAAATTTTATATAGAACACATGACTAAAGTGTCTTTTTTTGATTTCGCAGATTTATATCACTCGCTGACGCTCGTGATATAAACTTCTGCTAGATCAAAAAAAGTTCCACTTCACTCACTTGTACTATAAATAATTATTAAAATATTTAGCAGTTTTTTTTTAATATTAGACCATGTAATTTTTCAGTTTGCTTGTACAAATAAAAACAAAACTTGATGTATTTTATTTAGAACAAAATATGTATTTTGCACCAGTAGACAGAAGTTTTGAAACAATTCTTGTTACATTTAAACAATAAATTGCTTTACAAGATGTTTTTGGTTTTATTTTTATCTTCATTTATGGTGAGATTATTGGCTAATGCATTACTTCTTCAACTAGGTAGGTAAGTTATTTGTAATGCATGCCTTCTAACAATAAATTATTTTTTAATAATTTTTTGTTGTCTAAAGTCATGCTTGTGTAAAAACTGGTAAACTTCAACAAGCCTACATATAACTGCCACGTAAAACTACAAACTCATACCACAGTAAACTTATTTACATGAATGAAGTATGAATAAGTATACTGTGCTAATATGTCCTTTGGTAATTACAAATACTGCCGCGTGGCGGCGTTTCGCTTAATGTAAATCGCCTATATTACATATTTTAGCATTTTGTTATCACAAGCGTGGATGGTTACCAAATTGAAATGGCAATGGGCTGGCCATCTGATGAGACAACCCGATCAAAGGTGGGCGAAAAAGATTACGGTGTGGAGACCGTGGACAGGAAGGAGGAGTGTAGGCAGACCAAGAATGAGATGGGATGATGATATTAAGAAGATTGCGGGGAAAACATGGGGAAGAATTCCATTCAATCGAGAATTATGGAAAGTTAAAGGGAAGGCTTACATCCAATACTGGATAAATGGAGAAGCTGGATGAGAGAGAGAGAGAGAAGCGTGGATGGTGGAGGGGAGCAAATAGTATGTCCAAGATGACTGGAAGGTATGGTGTTGTCACTCGAGTTTGATATCGGCGTCACGAAATGTTTTGCGGAGAGATGGCGCAGTAGGTACTAAAAGGACGTTTGCGCGTCAAATTTGAAATCCGTACGCAATGCTATTCTAATCTGACTTTGTTCATACTGTGATATTATGCTGTCATAACTCAAGAATTATAAGAACGTTATAGTGACAACTATTCTCGATCATATTTTCCTATAATTCATTATTTATTGCAATATTGAAAAGGTTAATATTTAATATAGCCTGAAAATTTATATCTTCACACTGATTATCACTGTAGTTATTCAACTTCGGGAAAACGATTGTTAATGCGAGGAGGCGGTAAAACTTGGTTTTAATTTTTTTGGGAAATTCGAAAAAAATCAGATTTCAATGCACTCAGTTTTGACATCGATATGACTCCAAAAGGCTTATTGCAAAGCAAAAATACGAAGAAAAAAAATTGAAAACAAAATTGGTTCTGTAAAGCAAATTGATGCGCCCGATTTGATGTTTATTATGTGCATGGGTCACGGTGGAATGCTACAGTTTATGTAGTTATAGAATGGGATGACTGTAAGGCATTGTAATTAAAAAAAGAAACATGAAAAAAATTGATAATTGACCCATATGAATCATACTTTATTGCTTACTCTATATATTTCCTTAAACACTAGAGTACTAATTTTTATTGCAATTATTTAGTGAAAGTAGGCAATAGCAGTAGTAAAGTATAAAGATGTAATCGAATTAGAAGACAACGAAGTAACTGCGCAATTTTATCCTAGAATTAATGCAGTGCTTTAATGTCGTTTCGGTTAACAGTTGCCTACGAGGGTACCATCTACCTGCACATATTATAATTGTGTAACATACAAACCGCATAAGCACAAAATGATAAACGTAATTTAAAACATTAAAAATAGAACAGAAACAAAAATCAGTACATAATAATACATTAAAATTGTACTGTATTGACAAAATCTATGCGGACAGTCACTCTAGACATAGTGCATCTGTTTAACATTATAGTTAGTAATAAAAACAAGTATTTTAAGTACTTCAAAAGTTTATTATTTACTTGTGTGCGGATAGCGATTATCTTACAAAATTTCAGAAGGGCTCCTGCCTATTATACAGATCACAATGAACATTGTATAATATTCATCTCTACCCTAAGATTTAAATATGTAAGGGTAGCTTGTATAAACCGAGATTAACACACATGAAATACGTAAAAAACATGAAAACATTAAAATCTACATTAACTAATTTAGTACTTTTTTAGCATGTTAACTTAAGCATTAGACAAGCATTCCAATAACATATACTTGATTTAAACATAAATTCATTAAAAAAACCTTTTACATTATAAAATAATTAATGCGTTTTGCAAGTCTGCAAAAAATTATAATTAAACCATAAACCATACATGAGTGCATGTCTGTACGCTTTGAATAAATACAAATGCAGCTTTCACTGAACAAGTAGTCACTATTATATTTGTCGTTGTCCTACTATGATGGCACGTCGACAAGGTAATCATAACACGGGGTTCTCGACCTGGTAATTCTGCCACTGGGATGGTGACATACCAGTTGCAGTTGAGGAATCAACGCATATTTTTGTGGTTATATGTGGCGATGCACACAGGATGATTGATAATATGTTGGGATGTACTTTCAGTACAGATCAAGAATCTGAAAATAATAAAAAGTTCCTATAAATATTTGCCCAAAAACTCTTCGTTACCGGGCAAGTTGCAGTCTACAGAAGTGGGAACAGTATTACCTCTTCCATAGATTTAATTTCATAAGCAGCTTTTATGGATACATGTTTATAGAATTTACTCTCAAAGTTTTGTGTAAACTATTCTATTCTATCGTATTAAGAAAACACTTATTAGACCTTCATGGCAATTTAATTTTTGAAAAGCATATTATCTCGAAAATTGTTAGATTTAGAAATTTTCAACATGAGAACATGTTTTTGGGCAATTTTGTATGGAGAATAAGATTTTTCAAAAAAATGCTAAATCTAAAATATGTAGAACATAACTACTTGACGCCCCCCCCCCCGTACGAGACACCTCTGGTGTTCTTATTCAAACCAAAATTATTACAAATACATGAATAACTAATTACGTGAATAATGCTCACATATGAAATTTTAAAATTTGAGTGCAATTACTGCAAAAGTTATCTACAAAAAGTGATTAGCCTGGTTTATTTTCAAGAAGCTGTAACCCTATAATGAATGGTTTTCAGGCCCATGTTTATGAGAATTCTTTCGATTATATTTAGATTCTGAATCTATCCTGAAAATTCGTTCCACATGTTATGAATCACACTGTATACCATTGGTTTGACAAACGAAAATTGTGCAGACTTCATTTAAATGAAATAAAGGGGCTCTTTTAACTTTTCCTTTATTCGTGTTGTTATGAAGCCTAAAAAATATTGCAATCATTATGAGAAACATAATTAAATAGATATAACTATTTAGAAATTGTAGAGTATGCTAAATTGTAGTTAATTTAGCATTAGTGTAATTTTAAATTAAACCATCTTTTTCCATTGTAACATGTAGCTGCGTACTAAAATACAAAGGATGTTGATTGTTTAAATTACAGCAAAATGAAATTTTTATATGCTGTGATTATTATCAACAGTGATCAGAAGTACAATTCTTTTAACTGCCTGAAAATAATTAATTTAAGTATTTCTCAACTTCTTAACTGTGTTTTTACTAGTTAATTGTTGTTCTACATACATATTTGATTAAAATTAAAACAGTACTTACTCCTCTTTAATTTTCTGCTGGTAGTCTGTCTTTTTACTAAGCTGAAGCTTCTACTAAATTGAGTTTTGTGAATTACATTGGTGTGTTAATTAATAAATCACCGAGGTATGCTTTTATTCGTTATTATTTTACTTTTTGAACGAATCGAATTGTCTCGTCAACTGTCAGAACATTTCAGGAGGGTAAGGTTAAAATTCACGGACACTGTCAAAGAGACAAACCTTTACTGCTGCCCTCTCGCGGCAATACATTTGTGGGTCCCTCCCAAAACAATGTATATATTAAAAAGTGAATACACCAAATCTATTAGCCATGCGTGTGCAACTCCACAGGCAAAAATCAAGAAATGTTTAGTTCTAACACCGTTTACCGCGGGCGCTGCTTCGGTATTAATCGTATGTGTTCGGATTAAATCGCCGTTAAAATTTGCAGAAAATTTGAATTCGCTTCCATCTGTCAAATTTACTTTTATGTGCGTCATATTTTTAGATTTTCCCACTACCTATATAATATGTATACTTGTTGTGTACCGCAATGTTTAAATACAAACGCAATAAAACACAGATTTCCTATTTTAAATGCGCAGGTTAGTATTTTTTTTACAAATTATGAACTTAAAATTTTAAATCTGCATTCCCTGCGTAATCTATTAGTTTCATATAAAAATAGATTTTTTTGAGATAAACAACATGCTCAGCTTCTATCAGTCAAGTACACAAGGGACTTGGAAACCAGTGTAGTCGTTCATTAGATGAAACACAACAGTGTTTTTCCGAGTTTTTCCGAGAAACTCGAAAACACATCAATACTCCAAAAAATATTCGCCATAATTTTAAATTTCCCCCTCTTTTCATTAGTGCTTACACCGTTGTACCATTGTTTTTATATCCTTAAGATATAAAAACAATGGTTGTACATTGTCGCTAGTGTATACATTTATTTTAAAATTTTGTATAACAGTTGCATATCTATATACGTATATATATTTCTAATCTGTGATATTAGCTATCCATGCATCTTGGGTATGTCAAATACTAAATACTAGGTAATTTTCAAGAGTATTTAAAATTTTGTACACAGATACCAAAAATTATCTAAAATAACGTATTTAAGATTGTAACAGCACGGTATTTTTTAGATACTATAAGTAAAAGCATCTAAAACATTAAAAAATATCAATCATTTTAATATTTATCAGCTCCAGATATTGTTTGAATTATGTTTTTTGTTGAGCCTAAAACTTTCGTTTTTGCAAGTCACTTTCGAAATAGTGGGAAATCACAAAATGGCAAATGATCTTACTCAGTGTCTACGTCTATCACGAGAAAAATATCGAGACAATTAGGTCTCTGAGTGAATTTATTTGTCCAAAGCTATACCAATTACCCTTCTTGACTATTATGTACTCCGCCACCTGCAAAATACAATTTTCAAAAATGCACATTGAACTTAAGAGCACTTCATGGATACGATTGTTGATACCTGCAATTTAATCAATAGCCCTCCATCGTTGCAAAAAGCATTTGGCGTAAAACAAAGGGCACTGTGCAGTTGGCATGACTGAAGCCATTAGAGAACAAAAGGGTAACCGCAGTTGACAGATAATAGATAAATCCTCAATACCTCATGTAACTACTCTTGTACTTTTGATACTGTTAATAAAGGTTGTTGTAACAAACACTACAGGCACGCTGTACCGAACCCGAGGGCAGGCATTTTGAGCATTTACTGTAAATGTAAATAAAACTTTCCCTGATAAATTCCGTTGAATATTCAATTCCATTGGCCTCAAGCCGCAAGTGGGATTTATATAACCCACTAACAATGGAGAAGGAATTCAACGTACTTGCCAAATTATAACATATACATGTTCATAAAATTATTGTTGACAATTTCACCAGGTCTGTATTTGTTGCTTATTGACATTTCAAACAGACTTAAAGCCACGGATATAAATATAACTGGATGCCTGACTGTTTAGTCCCTATGCATACTGGAAGTGAAGCCGGTCTGACGTCATGGCGGCCATGTTAGTTGTGGGCGTATATTTAAATTTGTTCAAGTAACGCATTAGAACTTAAACTATTTTATAGAATTTCTCTGCAGTAATAGTTAGTTTTTTTTATGCTACCTGTTATGTAATGTAAAACTCAGTTCCTATGGATGCGAATTCGCGAGAAATTTTCTGTGGAAGCGTTCCTGTTGGTTTGGATTAATTAATTTTTAAGTTGCGCGAAATTTTCGCGAATTTTTATTTCTGCGACATTTTAAGAAATTTGCAGCAAAAATAGTGATGTTATTCTTGTCAGAAACTATTATATTAATTTTATAAGTATTCTTCATATACAAGAATAACAAAAATCATGATATTTTGGCAATGAAATACATATTTCCATAATGTAAAATATATTTTAATAAGTATTAATAAAACTAGATACAATAAAATATTATAATAAAATACAATTTTACAAATTATTATAAATGATTAAGATTGTCCGTTATTCGCTATTAAATAAAATTAATTTATTCAGTTGGTGACGTTTGCTAACTGGTTTCATAATTTCATTGGTATAAAATTTACCAAACGAAAAAAATGTAATTTTAAGGTATCTTTTGACAACAGATTTTATTAATTGTAGTTTGTGAGGAACTTCAAATGCTATTTCGGTGAAATTACATTCATAATGATTAGTAAATATAGTACCATCAAGTGCAAACCTGTTTACAACTTTATTTAAAATTGTTTTATCTAAATTTACTTTATTAATATTTGAAGCATTGTTAGTAACAATCATAAATTCGTTTTCTGATTCAGATACGATTTTAAAGACACTTACTGATGCAGATACAAGACCTCCTCTATTAATTGTGTCTACGTATCTGGTATAAGGACCTGCATGTGCGTAATTATGTTCATTGGTATCTTTTATCAGCATATTGGCACAGTTAACACAATTTATAGAACTAACGATTTTTTTCACTATATAAACACATATGTAAAACAACACATTATCTTTTACTACTTTCAGCTTTGGACTTAGAAAATTAATAATCATTTGGCGACCAATTGCGTTATTCGTCGATTTCTCCTTCTCACTTTTTGATTGAGCATTTTTATTTTTTTGCGAAGGTGTACTGTCATTGGACTTGGTTCCAACTTTATTCTTCTTGAAGTAGATGCTTCTGAATCTAATTCCACTTCAATATTGGGTTGCTGCTTTGGGGGAGACACATCACGAACATTAATAGTTCGTTTTTCCTTATCCTCGGTTTCGGAGGCTGCTTTTGAAGGTGTGCGGGAAATGCTTTAAAAATAGAAGGCACAGCATCTTCTTTCAAATATGGAACATTCATTCCTGGTCCACAATAATCCTCGGGTTTAAAAGGCTCGCTACAAATTCTGGAATACTTTGTAGGTGTCCAATTATCCCTGTGTAGTGCATTCATCCACTTCTTAAGTTTATTTTCGTTTTTTAGTGGAAACCTGCGGTAAATTATTTAATTAATTTATTATATTACTTATATATTTAGTACTTACGAGAAGAATTGCAAAGAGGTCCCTTTTGTATGTCGATTTGTACAACCAACTGCCACACAAGATTGCGGCATTTTTAAGTTGATTATCACCACTAACTAGTCCCAATACTAATAAATAAATAATATTAATATATGTTA
Organism: Ctenicera cuprea; assembly: GCA_958336395.1. Lineage (NCBI taxonomy): Eukaryota > Metazoa > Arthropoda > Insecta > Coleoptera > Elateridae > Ctenicera > Ctenicera cuprea. The sequence continues at coordinate 133,878 of OY284486.1, read as the reverse complement.
GCAACGGTGGGAATTAAAAATATACATAAGACACTTAAAATATTTTAATAAAAACTAGAAAACACGCATAAGCACAACGTTAGTTGACAATATTTTGCCCACAACTAAAATGGCCGCCGTGACGTCAGACCTGCTTCACTACCGCATGCGTTTGTCGGGCATCCAGTTCTATTATACGTATATCGGTGCAGTGATGTATAAAGAGTATGGTGCCTCAACTTTCACTGTTTGCCCATATGAAAAATTCATCCTTCGACTTTGACAATCTCAGGGCTCTTTATAAGATTTGCGCATAGATGGCGCTCTTAAAACTTCAAATTTAAGGTATATTTAAAATTTGGCGCTTTTTAAACATGTGCACAACACTTATTTATTAAGGTTAGGTTAACTAGTTAATTTCGTTCTTACTTTTATTAATGAAATATGCAAGTAAGTGAAACATTTATTCAGCATTTTTACGTAATGTTTATATTGTAGTTATTTTTGTGGTGGTTTTTAGTTGGAAAAAAGGCATAATCCATAAAATACCAACAATATTGGACAAACAAGTCACCACAATAAGCTGGTTTTATAGTGCAAAGCCTAAAAGGAAACCGTGTTAACAACAGTTACTAGACTAATAGCTTCTTAATTTATGATAATAGGTAAGTCAAATTAAATTTATATAATTGATGCTTAACAATTTATGAAAAATTACTACTGCAGTTTTGCAAGCTTTGCATATTGCTTAGATTTACGGGAACTATTTCGTTTCCTGCCTTCTTTTTGACATGTAAGTGTTAAACGCAGTATAATGAAATTATGTAATATTTCTTGGGTGAGGTCTTCACAATGCAAAGGACATCCCAATAAATATTTGAATTTATGATTGTTTATGGCTTCAGTAATCATCATCAAAGCATTTTTTTCCAGTTCGTTTTTAAATATCTGGCTGACAACCACTTCTACATCAATCAGAAAGTTATAAAGGAGCTCTGATGGATATGTTAAGAAGCCTCTGCTTTTCTCAGTTATGATTTTGTTGAAACTCTCACTACCATGTCCAACGATGTTCATTTTGCAGTCTGGACAGCTTATATTTTTGAATTTCTTTGCTAGAAATCCACACAGGTAAGCAAACGCTTCTTTGCAGTCTGTAAAAGCTTCCGTTAATAAACTTGTGTCATTGTCCACCACAATGTTAAAAGTTAATTCCATTTTTTTCTTTTCAGGATTCTGTTGGATATTCTCCATACTTAACAATGTTTTTAACATGTGGCCCCCAGAAACATTGCTGCCCCTTGGTGGTTTGACCAAAGAGTATATAGACATTAATCTAAATATTTGCCCAACTTGTAATGATTCAGGATGGCTATTTCATCCACCTGCGCTTCTCATCATACCAAAAAAATGCTAAAATAATTTATAATTAAAACGGTTAAAATGTTTAAATTGAAATATTACTTCTAAATTATCTTGATTTATTCTAGTCGTCATTAGATATTTAAAGCCAATGTCTTTTGTTAAATATTCAACCAAGTTTAATGTACAAGATATTGTTGCTTTAAATCCATCAAAAGTTGAGTTTGACAAGAAGTATTCTGGTGGAGAGCTCTGTTCCCACAAATCCAAATATACAAGGAAATTTTCCAACTCCTAAAACAACAATTTGGTTAGATGCTCTTCAAAGTTTGTGAATTTGCAAATGTTAGGTACCTGATGGTTATGTATGTGTATATTGTATAATAGATTTAGAAAGAGTAATGTATTGCTTTTAAATATTGTGTAGGTAGTTTGGAATATATTTTTTTTAATTGAAAAGTGTGATCAACAGTTTAGTAGTTTAGTTTAATAGGTTTATTTTTATATGTATACAGTTAGTTATTGTACTCTAGGTAATAGGATACCTTGAATTGATCAGAATCTTTTCTGAGTGACTTTAATGGTGATGAAGAATTCATTATGTCTATGATTTTGTTGATTCTTTGACAAAATTGTACTGTTGGCCCTGAATCCTTTAGGCCACTCACTTCATTTTTATAAGCATTCAATGCAATAGCTACACTATTGCTGAAGAGCTAAAAGTTGAATAAATTTTATTAATAGTTAGGGATAAATCATTTGAAGCAAACCTGAAATGCAAGCTTTGTTGACATTTTTTCAAAATTCTTTGGCCAAATATGCTTATTGGTTAATTTATATGCAATTCGAAATTCTTGTGTTGCCTCATGTACTACCAGCGTATCAAAATGTGAATGCTTGACAATACCTTCAGGAACCTTAAATAACGGATCTTAAAATTTAGAGAATTGATAGTTCAGTTAGCATAGTTACATGAAACTGTTTTCTTGAAATAAGGAGATTTCTGAGACATTTAACTAAATGTGGAAAATCTGAAGCAACTCGTAACAATCTTTGGTCATTTTCTGGATGTATACACCAAGGTTGCAGCATATCTGTGATACCGAAAGTTTTCCACATAGATCGATTCCATGTAGCTCCATCACTTGTTAGTACATCTATATGCAATCCTGCATTTTCACATAACAAAATACATTCAAGCACTAATTTTGCTTGCACATTTCCAGTTACATTTCCTTTAGTTAGAAAGCATGCTAGTGCTTGGATTCCTCTACCAGCGAACGGTTGAAACATGAACACTAATGCATGATTGCCCAACTCATTTTCATCTTTTTTTGGCGTGTGTGAACCTAAATGCACGAACCCAAACAGTTCCATGTTGTTTTTATTAAAATGTTTAGATGGTGAAATTTTGCATTCATCTATAAGCAAACTGCCGTGAGTTTCCCAAACAGACATAATTTTTGTTTTTTCCTTAATTACTTTGAACAATTCCGGTTTGAAACCAAAGTTACCATCAATTTTTTTAATATATCTTAAAAGACTTGTATGACATGGAAGAGGCATGATTTTTTCTCGTCTTATATGTTCATAAAGTTTGGGGCTTTTAATCCTCATTAAAATACAAGAATAAACCCAGTTTAGTGTATATCTAACTCCATGTTTATTTTTCTGCGAGGATTCCACACAAGCATGTACTAACTCTTTTTGTATGTCTGGTAGATCCTGTGTGAACGAATATAATTTATTTTTATTGAATGTTGTTTTTCTTATTTTAGCTACAACTATTTCTAATTGTAATTTTTTCTTTTTTAGGTAGGCAATTTTATTTTTGTAATTTAATTTCTTTTTGATGTATTTGTTTTGGTTTGTAATAAATGTCTCGTTCTCAATTTTGATTATTAATTCCTGTAGAGATGTAAGCGATTCTATAGTTTTAAATTCGGGATAGGTTATTTTAACGCCATTTATGTTAATGAAAGTGTTTAAAGCCTCGTCAATTGTTACCGACTTTTCAAGTTGTATTGAAGGCATGGAAGTTTCTTTTAATTTTGAATAGACTATATATTTTTCCATTTTATGAAATGCCCACTTAGGAGGTAATAATACAATGTTTTGATTGTTTATAAAGGATTGAAACAAAGATCCTGAATTGTTTATTGATGTAGTGGGTTGTAAAAGATTAAGAATTTTTGTAGTATTAGGTACTTGGATCTTGGCATCAGGAAAGAAACTGCAATAGGAAATAAATTTAGATTAAGAAAATATTCTATTGAATTATTATTGTGTATTCTCTTAAAAATCACAAAATTAAATCATCAGAAGAAAGCAACCGTTATAAAAGAAAAACATTGCTGGAACTGCACAAGATTCATCAACAGTCAATGGAAAGTTACTTTTAAATAATACTGTAGTTACAGAGTTACAAAAGCAATAAAAGTTACTACTTAGTTTATTTATAAATTCGAGTTTTACTTGGTTGAAGTTCATGACCTGTAAACAGGTTGAAATACTTATAAGGCTAAAATAAGAAACCTGTTGAAGTTAAGAATTGTTTTATTTACAATAAACTACTTAGTTACTTTTAAAATGTAACTACAATACTTTTTCGTTTCATTTTTATGGTTTTTTTCCCTAGTTTATTAAAATAAATCAGGTATTTAAACTAATTTATTTAAAAAAATCTTTAACAATAATGGTGGTTCAAACATATTGTCGTGCAACTGTAGGTAGGTAGGTTTGCTAGCCTAGCATGCATGCCTAGCATGTTTTCTTAAAATTGGACACTGGTTGCAACAGTTGGGTGGTGATTTTATCAAAAAAATGCCTTTACATGGTTGCTCTTTATCAGGGATTAGAAAAAAGTGGTCTCATTTACAAGCGTATTCCATGGTAACGTGTTACTTAAATCGTTACTTAAAAATGTAACGCTTTACTTCCAATGACTGCATAAACTTGACTTGGTACAAAGCATAATTTTAATACAAACCATTGATTTACTGATATGTTCTCATTATCGTCGGGTACATACGCCTTAGTTTTATCTGCAGTAAACATGCTGAAATTTATTTGTAGATTAGTTTTATCATAGAAGAATGCTGATGGTGATGGAAGTCTTACAAATTTTCTTTATTAAGGAGTATTCGCCTTTTATGTTTAATTTGAATGGTGTCATTAAAATGCCTACTGCAAATAAAACCATTTTCGGGAATTTTCTTTTTAAAATTGCGACTCCAATTCTCGCGTTCTGTTTTAGTCTGTAATTCCATCAAAATTAGCAATCATAGGTAAACAAAATAGCTAAATTCACCTTGGGAACAGCAAATAATGACAAGGTTTTGTTATCGCCCTTTGATAGGCCGCACAAACAACAGTATTTTGGCATTTTTTGCTTAAAATATTACCGTGATAATAAATAAATAAAACCACTTCTTACTTTTCAAATTTATTTTAAAATAAAAATGACGTTTACAGCTGCGCCATCTGTTGATAAAACTTACAAAGAGCCCTGAGATTGTCAAAGTTTGAGGATGAAAATAATTGAATAGAGTGCAAACACCAGTCTTTATTTACATCATTATCGGTGCTTAAAGCGCAGCTGCTGTCGGTAAAAAAGAGCACCCTTTGTTCGGCAACCAGTAATGCCAACATAAAAGTGTTTATCACAGCCTACATGATTTATTTTTTTTTCTATGGCTCGTATTTTAAAACCATTGTTTTACGGGGTTTTGTAAAATGTGAGTATTGAAAATAAAAAAAACGGATAGTGTAACACTACTGGTTTATTTAAAAAATAAATTCAATTATTTCACAGCAATTTATATACCAGGTGTCAACGAATCTATTAGACAAGTCATAACTTCTAGAATATTAGGTGTATCAAAATGAGATTTGGTATAGGTAAATGGTATGTGAAGAGGAGAGTTTTCGCATATTTTTCACTTTCCGGTCACTTCCAGTTTCACCGGAAATGGCTCCGGTTTTGAATTTTTAAATGGAACACCCTGTATATTGTAACATTTTTGGATTTCTGAGACAATTCTGGATCAGAATGTGACATTTTAAAAAGTTTTTACGTCTACTTCATTTTTTTAGTCACTTTTAATATTGCATCTAGGTGGCGATGATCGGACGTAAACTAATCTGAGGACCCCAGGTGATGTCAGAAAATTACAATCGCAAAGTTTTAGTGACTAGTATGATAGATAGGAATAAGACAAGTTGGCAAAATTATATTTTCGTGTCTAACTATTATTTTTCAAATGGCGACCATTTTTTGACAAGCACTTTCCGAAAAGAGGATTTCTTGACGAATCTAACGATACTAATTTATTTGCGATTGGATTAAAAATAAGAACATAAATTAAATATTACTAAGGAAAATACTGGATAATAATTTATTTACTTTTGTCCTATCTATCATACTAGTCACTAAAACTTTGCGATTGTAATTTTCTGACATCACCTGAGGTCCTCAGATTAGTTTACGTCCGATCATGGCCACCTAGATGCAATATTAAAAGTGACTCTAAAAAAATGAAATAGACGTAAAAATTTTTTAAAATGTCACATTCTGATCCAGAGTTGTCCCAGAAATCCAAAAATGTTACAATATACAGGGTGTTCCATTTAAAAATTCAAAACCGGAGCCATTTCCGGTGAAACCGGAAGTGACTGGAAAGTGAAAAATATGCGAAAACTCTCCTCTTTACATACCATTTACCTATACCAAATCTCATTTTGATACACCTAATATTCTAGAAGTTATGACTTGTCTAATAGATTCGTTGACACCTGGTGTGTATCTATCGATCTATATAATAAATCCCTAACGGGCCCTTACATTTACATTTCGACACAGCTTATTTATTATTTTGAGCAAATGTTTATGTAGCAGTCATCTAGGGCGGCGCGGAATGCGCCTACTTGTTTATCAAAACAGCTTGAAGCAAAGGTCTCGGGTTCAGCTAGTTAACGTAATTTTCTTATGAAGGATTTCGTCTCTATGTAGTCGTAGCGCGTATGTACTTTGTTCTTTCTGTCGCTGTACATGTTTTTTTTTTAAATTAGTAGGACTGTCTTGAGTTATACCATCACCAAAAAATTATGGTTAATTTTTTTTCAAATTTTATTAATCATTAATCTTTTCACTGTTAACTCCTTCTTTATATGTTTTGCTTTGCGCTATTTATACGCTTTGTCAGTATGCATATATACGTTCTTTGATTTCACTAATTGTGTGCCACCTCCGCATTTATACAGGGTTAGTTACTCTAGTATTGTTCTGTAGTTAGTTATGTTAACTAACAATGGTTAGTTATGTTAACTAACTTTGGTAAGTAAGAAACAGTTTTTGATTATTCTCTATTCTCTAATTGTAGTGTATTTATCTGTAGTATTTCTTTTAGAAGATACAATGTTTAGGTTTTATTGTACAAATTATATTCAACAACTTGGTACACATCTTTACATGAAAAACAAGGGAACAAAAGTCAATAATGCAAAACCAAGCCAACTCAAATATCTGTTAAATACATAACAGTTCCTCCCCTTTTATTTATCCACTCTACTTCCTCACGTAATCTTGTAAATATACACTGTGTCCATAAAGTAACCCCCCCCCCCAACTAACTTTTGAACGAGTTGATATTTTTCTACAAAATTTGGTGTGCTGTAATGGGAAATTAAATACTATTTTTCAGACCATATTAAAATTTTGTATCATCCAAAATGGCGACTGGGCGCCATCTTGAATTTTTTTTTTTAAATAGAAAGGGGGGTCGAGTGACACCTCATTGGAAAGGTCTTTTAATTCTGCGTCTGATCCTAAAGTTTCAAAGAAAAATATTTAGCCATAACAAAATGACAATGTTTGAAGATAAAGAAGTCTATTAAAAAAAACTAAGAATTAAAGCTTAAATTAATAAAATTAAGTGTTCGAAATGTTTACTATTCACTTCTTGGCACATAAAATGTCGGTTAGGAAATTCCTGCCTTACATTTTCATAAGTTTCTGGAGTGATAATTCTGCAAACTTCTGTAATGCGTTGCTCCAGTTCTTCAATTGTTTCTGGACGGGTTCTGTACATTTTCAATTTCAGATACTCCCATACAAAAAATCTAAGAAAGTTAGATCTTGGGAGTGAGCCGGCTATTCTACAGGCCCCCGCCTAACAATCGATCTGCCAAAAAATGTCCGCTGAGAAAGTAAGAACCAGGCCTATAATAATGAGGCGGCGCAGCGTCTTGTTGAAACATAACGTTTTGAATATTATTTCAAGCCACCTGAGATATTTCTGGGAAAATTTAGTCTTGCAAATGAAAAAGTGGACTACTGGATAAGAAAATCAAAACAATTTTGAACTGAGCGAGTCCATTGGTTTACAATCCGCCATTTTGTTATGGTTCAATATTTTTCTTTGAAATTCTAGGATCAAACGCAGAACTAAAAGACCTTTCAAATGAGGTGTCACTCGACCCTGGATAAGAAAATCAAAACAATTATGAATTGAGTGAGTCCATTGTTTAAAATCCGCCATTTTGTTATGGCTGAATATTTTTCCTCGAAACTCTAGGATCAGACGCAGAATTAAAAGACCTTTCAAATGACGTGTCACTCGACCCTCCTTTCTATTTGAAAACAAATTTCAAAATGGCGCCCAGTCGCCATTTTGGATGATACAAAATTTTAATATAGTCTGAAAAATAGTATTTAATTTCCCATTACAGCACACCAAATTTTGTAGAAAAATATCAAGTCGTTCAAAAGTTGGGGGGGGGGGGGTTACTTTATGGACACAGTGTATAGGAGGGTTCTTAATACGAGTTGGGCGATTATGCACAAGTGAGTCTTTATCACAGAGGGCTGGAGTTTGTTCTACTATCGTGTGGGGACTTTCGTGCGTAGTCTGTTCTTGGGAATTATTGCACGCAGGCGTAACTTCTACTGGGAGATCTTCTGATTTTTTATTGTCTTCATTGCTATCCCACAAAACTGGAAAAGCATTTTTACCTTGATCATACTGTAACTGAGTAGACTGTACATATCGTTTTCTAATCTGATCTACATGTCTTTTAACAACATTTCCATCCTCGGTTCCTACTACGTAAGAAAGTGGACCTGTTACTTCAACAATCTTAGCCGGTATCCATCTTTTTCCAGATGAATAATTTCGTATGTAGACTAACTCGTATTCTTTGAAAACTCGAAAATTCCCAGACGTGGTTTCATTTCTTTCTTGCATGATTGAATCCGGATGCACTTTGTCCAATAAAGTTCGCAATTTTCTTCCCATAATCAATTCAGCTGGCGTTTTACCAGTTTCAGCATGAGGAGTAGTGTGCTGACGAAACAAAAATCCTGCTAATTTTAGTTCAATGTCTCCTTCAACAAATTCAGCTAGAGCTCGCTTTGTTGTTTGTACCATACGTTCAGCCTGTCCATTGCTAGAAGGATGGTAAGGAGCAACTGTAAAGCACTTGATTCCATTATTGGCATAAAAAGATTTAATTTCTTGTGACACAAACGCCGTTCCATTATCAGATATAATTTCGTCTGGTATACCATGACTTACAAACATTTTTCGCAAAGATTTAACTACTTCCTTCGAAGATTGCGACGGTACTATGTCAACCATTTTGACATACTGTCCACAACAATCAAAAATAATTTTCCCTTATACGGACCTGCAAAATCTATATGTAATTTTCTCCACGGATTTTCTGGATGACAAACCAACTGTCTTGGAGCGTGCTGCTGTTCTTGACAAGAGGAACACATTCTGACTTGCATTTCAATGTCATTGTCAATATTTGGCCACCACACGTAACTTCTTGCACAAGCCTTCATTGCTACAGTACCTGGATGGTTTGCGTGAAGTAATGTCATAATCTTGAACTGTGCTTCTTTCGGCACAATAACTCGATTTCCCCATAGCAAACAATTTTTGTGTAGTGTAATTTCTGTCCGCTTTCGGAAAAAAGGTTGAAAAACATCACTTGGGCTGGTTTCTGGCCACCCATGTAAAGTCCAAAAACGAACTCTGTTTAATATTAATGTGTTTGAGTCATTTCGAATTTTAGACCAAACAACTTCAGAAATTATAGAACACGCCGCACCCGAATCGACTTCCATTTCGATTTCCTTCCCATTCAATTTCACCGTAGTAAGTATTTTAGAATTACCGTGTAAAGTATTAACATCATTGAGCTCATAGAAACTTGTAGGTACTGATTGTTCAACATTATTGCAAAACTTGCTTGGTTTATTATTTTCCTTAAAGCTTGTATTTGAGTTGAATGGTTTTTTGTCATTCTTCTTCTTAAAACATGCCTTCTGGATGTGCCCCTTCTTCTGACAGTAGTGACAAACAGCTTCTTTAAATTTACAATTTCCCCATTGTGATACGTGCCACAATGATAACAACAGTTGAATTTTCCTTTGATTTTCTTCTTATTATCATGAACTGACAAAATGTCATTTCTTGCTGTCAGATTACGTACATCCATTACATTCTTATTCGCGACTAAAAGATAGCTTACTTTCTGAAAATAACCTTTTTTGTACAGTCTCATCACTTATACCGCATACAATTCGATCTCTTAACATATTTTCAAGTTCCAAAAAATTACAAAATTTGCTTAATTTTCTTAAATCGGCCACAAAATCTGCAACTGATTCGTTCCTTTGCTGTACACGTTTATTAAAATTGTATCTCTCCACAATTTCATTTGGAACTGGATTAAAATGGTTATTCAATTTAGTCAAAATTTCGGTATAAGTTATATCTTTCGGAGCTAGCGGCGTTATCAACGAACGTAAAATCTCATAAGAAGTAGAACCAACCTGTGTTAATAGGATAGCTCTTTTAATATTGTCATCTCGCACTGCATTTGCCTCAAAACAAAATTCTAAACGTTCCTGGTAACTGGTCCATGACGAATGAGTATCATAATTTCCCAACATTCCATAGTAGGCTGAACTTGACAGATTTCCATTTACACCTGTCATCATATTGTAAGGCGTATTAATAGACTTACTTTCCTTAATTTTTCAGTTTTCCTCGTCGCCAATTAAATTGTAGTGTATTTATCTGTAGTATTTCTTTTAGAAGATACAATGTTTAGGTTTTATTGTACAAATTATATTGAACAACTTGGTACACATCTTTACATGAAAACCAAGGGAACAAAAGTCAATAATGCAAAACCAAGCCAACTCAAATATCTGTTAAATACATAACACTAATAAATACTGGAAAACATTCTCCTGCTTTTATTGTGTTTTGTGTTGTACCCTGTAGCGTACTAAGACGTTGAGTGCTACATTCGTAAGAATACGTATGATTATGCACTTATATACAGGGTGTCCAAGATCGGGAGCGCATGCATGGGGATCTCGTAAACAGTAAGAGATAGAGATTCGGTTAATTGAGAAGAATTGTTCATCATCTTAAGTACTACTATGATGCACATTCAAATCCTAGAATTTTTGCTTAATTTTCAGTACAGGCTGAAAAAACTAAAATTTTCAGTTTTCGTTTCTGCTGTATAATTTGGTTATTATCAAAGATAGCGCAAAGAGGTTTTGACATTATTAAGACACTTTCTTACACAGAGTTTGAATCTCAAATTAAATTTTTTATAGGTCCTTCACTTTTCAAGATATTGACATTAACTTCGCTTTTTTAAATATCCGTCGAAGGCGGCCATGCCATCATTGAATAGAGCTCTTTTTTCCTTTTCTTTGATATTTATATCAGAGAAACGAGGAAAAAGAGCTCTATTTAATGATGACATGGCCGCTGTGACGCATATTTAAAAAAGCGGAGTTAATGTCAATATCTTGAAAATAGAACGACCTATAAAAAATTTAATTTGAGATTCGAATTCTGTGAAAAAAGTGTCTTAATAATGTCAAAACCTCTTTGCGCTGCCTTTGATAATAATCAAATTATACACAAAAAACGAAAACTGAAAATTTTGGTTTTCCCAGTTTGTACTGAAAATTAAGCTAAAATTCTAGAATTTGAATGTGGATCATAGTAGTACAGCATGTGCCACCTAACCTTGCAAATTTTAGTGGGCTTTGATTCGGATACTTACGCTTTGTTTCGTCGGTAGTCGTAACTTAAACTAGCTCTAATTGGCTGTTGGATAGTGTGGTACACTCTACTAAAAAGTGAAAGTCAATTTATTTATGGTTTACAAAAAATTGTGGATTTTTTGACAAATTAAAAGACCGTTCGCCATAAGGTTAGAAACAGTTTGCTTTGAGGAAGGATTAACATAATAATGACATAAATAATTAACAGCAACTAGATATTATACTAGCTTTCAAACTACGGGATTGCTTTTGCTTGAGAGTGTAACGGCTTCTCGCCTTTTAAACTTATCGTCATTTTTTTTGCAAGGTTAAATGGCACTTGCTGTACTTGAGATGCTGAACAATTCTTCTTGTTTAACCGAATCTCTATCTCTTACCGTTTACGAGATTCCCATGCATGCACTCATTATCTTGGACAAATAACATCCATGGGCTAATGAGGCATATATAAATTGTAGGGCTTCCTAGTTCAGCACAGAGAGAGTGCAGATACAATCCTAATTCATCAGTGAAAAGGTTAATCAAGTTCCGGCGATTTGGCAACGTTGGATGGTGACGTAAAGTTGGTAAGCAGAGCTCAACATAACCTCAAGTATTTCTGGATAGTCATAGTGAGTAACGAGTTACAGAGCATTTTCTGAAACAATAGTAGAAGCTTTATAAAATTTCGAAATGGAGGTTCTTGTTGGAATAAAATGCACGGATTTCGTAATGATTGCAGCCGATATGACAAACGCCCATAGCATCATGGTTATGAAAACTGGTAAGAAAACATCACTGCTAAATGATACTGTTGTATACACTTGCCCTTGTAGATGAAAGTAAACTGCACAAATTATCTGATAAATTGGTGATGGCTGTATGCGGAGAACAGGGAGACACTACTCAGTTTGCTGAATACATTGCTAAAAACATACAATTGTATAAAATGCGGAATGGATATGAACTCGGCCCTAAAGCTGCCGCAGCATTTACCCGGCGAAATTTGGCAGATGCACTTCGAAGTAGGGTAGGATTTATTGTTTTCTATGTTGAAACATTTCTATGTTGAAACAATTGTATGCCTTAATATATTTTTAGAATGCGTACCATGTTAACTTATTGCTAGCTGGTTATGACAACCAAGAAGGACCGCAGTTGTTTTTCCTTGATTATTTAGCATCGATGACCGATATTAAATATGCTGCGCATGGGTATGGCGGCTTTTTCTCGACATCCATAATGGATCGTTACTATTCTGAGACTTTGAATCGTGAAGAAGCATATGAACTTCTTAAAAAGTGCGTCCGAGAGGTGCATCAACGTCTTATCATCAACCTCCCAAACTTCAAAGTTCAAATTATCGACAAGAACGGCATACAAGATCTGCCACCTATTACAGCTAAAGGTTTAGCTGCAGAAAATTAGAATAACTTTCCATTTTGTATTGAACTTAATTATTTGTACACGAATCTTTAATAAATAACAGGTTTTACTTGTAAAAAACGAATATAATAAAATTACATAGGAATTTTCAGATTTACATACATTTTAACAAAATAATGTACAATTGTGCGGAACATATTTAAACATATTTTAAGTTTTCTACGCTAGTTTTGGAAGATTTAACCTAAACAAACAAACCAACAACCTATTTCACTTTTTTAAATTCTGCTGTTTTAGCTTGTTTCTCGTCCTTTTTCTTCTCCTCTTTGCCGTCCTCGTTATCTTCATATCTGCAAACATAAAATTACAAACAAGCTCCTTTTAGAGTATCACTCTTAACAACTCACTTAAAAAGTGCAGTCAAATCGCCTTTGACAAGAGCTAAAGCCAACGGAGTACCTAAGCAGGCAGGCACCAAATACAGTAAAGCCGGTTGGGCATGTTTAAATACGTGCATCACAAAAATTGTTGCCATCAGTCCTAGGAAGTAGGCGAGGATCGTTGCATGGAAGTAGAAATGTGATTGGCGCTTGAGACTACGATCAAATCGCAAAAGAAGAGCAATAAATATTCCTGGAACTACAATATCTCCTAATCCTAACATGGCAAAATTACTAGCGGAAAGACCGTGTGTGAGCAGGTCTTGTGGAAATACCACTGTAACAAAGACATTTATTATAGTTCTATGTAACTGATATATGAAAAATAAACCTACATTTGATAGGAGCTTCAAAACTCTTGGCTACTGTAACCATAACGTCGGTTCCAAATACCCAGAAAATATCATAGATGAACAAACCAGAAAGCAAAATGCAACCCGTCACTACATTGTTTAAATGTAAGAGTTCTACTGCATTTATAGCGAAAGCCAGACCAAACAAATTATTTGCGACCCAGTGCTTTTGCAACAGGTACCATGCACCTACTACTAAGCAACACGCAAGAGAAACCAAGTCGTGAGACGAGAATTTGTAGTTAATTACGTCTTGTAAACTGTTTCCTTCTCCTTGAGTAAATAGAATGTGATACTTTATGTTTGGCACAGCAGCTGGCACCAGTTTGCTTACAATAGGGCTGCAAGAATGAAATAATTGTGAGACTATAAAACAACATATTGTGCATTTTTTTCTGACCTTAGTACATGTGTCAGAGCTAGTACACCCAGGAAGAAAAAATATCCAGTCAGTAATAAGTTAATGTATTCCTTAGAGAACAACTTAAATATGATGTAGAGACCGAACAAAGCACACGAAGCCATGATAGGAAACATTGCGGCATCTTTTGTGGTCATAGTTTCACGTTTCTGCAAAAATCGTCGTTAATTATTTACAAAACAACATTTTGAAACGCATTTACCTGCTCCTTATGGTAGCTGACTGAGCGATAGGAACCAAAAAAGATGGGCAGTAGGGCCATAATTACGAGACTCCCGTATGCAACCGCAATCCCTTCGGGGGTGCTTGGGGGTTTTGTGGTTGCATTTGTTGCAGTTTCGTTTACACTTTCTGCTGCTTGAGCCACGACGAAGTTGAGAACGTCCGCCATATTTTGAAAGAACTGACGGTGACGACGACAACGACAATTGAATTGGTTGGTAATTTTATCATAGTGGGGGTTACCACTGATTCATTAGGCAACTTTTTGTCGGCAACGGTCACCGTCTCTTTGGTAGGTATTGCTAAAAATTGTATACCCTTTGTAAATATAGCTTACCATACCAGATTAGTATCATGGATCTTTTTCACTTACATCTAGGAGCGCTAGCGTTGCAGTTTGGTATAGAAAACTTACCCCACTTATTAACATAAAATTAATGCAATAAAAAGCAAAAGTAACTAACAATTATTACTTAAACCGTTGTGTTCCAGTGTTCATCTGCATCAAACAAAAATCGCAAGGTGGCATAAATTTCAAACACCCGCATGATTAGTACCAAACTAAAACTGTTTGGGAATGTCTGACTCGGACACCATTCTAGACACTATGGAGTTTGCTTGTAATTACAAGATACATTGGTTACTTCGTAAACAAACAGACTGATGTTCTGCAGCACTGCATTGGCTCAACAATGGTCTCTCTGGGTTCGTGCATTATAAGCATAGTGAGATCCAGCCACATGTGGTTCAGGTTGCAATCTTAGCTCTATGCCTTAGGCAGACCATACGCTCTCTCGTTTGCGTAGATTTCATAACCTCGAGCAGCCACATTATTTTTAAAGAGTTCCACACAAGTAGTAAATTATGACAATCGTTTTAAATAAGTAATAAAATTTTTTAAAATAAACTACCTTTTTGTTTTGTATTGGAACTGTTCCCTCTTTAGAAAGCTGCAGCTCCGTAAGAACTCGTAGAAATCTTTTATTGCTGTGAGGTGTAGAACAAAGTTGGTACAAACCATTTGAGCATTATAAAGAAACGCATACACCTTATCCACGGCAACTAGTTTTTTTTAGAAAAATGGAATTATCTTAAAAACCGTTGAGTTTAGTTTCTTTTTGGTGTTATTGTCTATGGAAAATAAAATGAGTAAACAAAAAAAGTTATTTGGGAAACAGTATCGGCGCCCACCAGTTTTAAACAACTCTGGCTTAATAGTTATTTTTCTACAGACGTCAAAAAATGATGACTTTTTTTACAGTTAATCTCAGTATGCAAAATGTCACATTGGAGTTGTTTATCTTGACAACGTGCACGAAGTAATTCGCACACTAGAGCGAAAAATATTTCGTGCATAACGACAATGGTAACATTTTTAAAATAAATTGAAATAGATGAAACAAATCGCTTTATTAAAATATAACAAAAAACACATTAACTATTATTATTATTGCTATAAATACATATTAATAATAATAATATTAATCTGTTTGTACGTATTTTCATATTGTGTTTTTTATTTTTCGGGTAATAAGTTAGCAATTGTATTATTAGCCACTTCCGTAATATCAAAAGGTATATTTTCTTCCATTTCCAATATTTCCATCATTTAAAAATAGTTTCTTTTTAAAAGGACGCCGACCAAACTTGCTTAGGAAAAAATAACTGACAAATATCAATATTTATTAAATTTTGTTCCCGTAGTAACAAAGAAACAGACTAGATTGCGACAGAATATATCTTTATTTTTATATTTTATTATGATTTTACTTAATTTTTTTGATTATTTCAGTAAGTCTGTAGAAAAAATGTTGTATGCAACTCGTGCGCGAAATTTTTTTGGTGCTTTCGAATGATTTTTGTTTCGGCTTTCATTCTCAAGCACCAAAGTATATTTTCGCGCACTAGATACATTCCTAAATGAGTTGCATACTACATTTTTTCTACAGACTTACTAAATTAATTAAAAAAATTAAGTAAAATCATAATAAAATACAAAAATAAAGATTTATTCTATCGCAATCTAGTCTGTTTGTTTTGTTACTACGGAAACAAAATTTACCAAATATTGATATTTGTCAGTTATTTTTTCCTAAACAAGTTTGGTCAGCGTTATGTTACCATTGGCGTCATGCACGAAATATTTTTCGCTCTAGTGCGCGAAATACTTCGTGCACGTTGTCAAGATAAACAACTCCAATGTGACATTTTGCATACTGAGATGAATGTAAAAAGATCATCATTTTTTGACGTCTGTAGAAAAAGAGAAAAAGATAATTAGTTTTGTAACTTTGGCAGGGGATTTTTTGAACTTAGATTTAGACCTAACAATATATTGTTACAGGTAATTATTTTGCAAAACGGTTTTGACACTTTTTTACACAGATTTTGAATCTGAAATTAAAATTTTTATAGGTCGATAAAGTTTCAAGATATTGACATTAGCTTTTTTAAATATGCGTCAAAGGCGGCCATGTCATCATTGGATAGAACTATTTTTTCTCTTTTGGTTTGATGGGTTTATTTTTTTACAAATAACGGAGTTATACGTGTTTTATCATAGGCCGTGAAAAACTTCTGCATTTGTTTCCATTGAGGTTTGATCAGTTAATCTTCCCGAATAATAAAGTTATAAGAAAGAAATTGTTTGCTGGTGGTAAGCTGTGAAAAATAAAAAATAAAACACCTGAATGTATGTTCGTATGATAATCAGAGATGAGTACTATTTATTTGTTTTTCAATATCTGCATCTTTGGAGTTTATTTTTATTCTAATTTTTTATATTTTTATTCTCTGAAACATTCACGTTTTTTATTTCACAGCCTACCGTGAGAAAACACTTTTTCGCTTATTACTTTAATATTTGGAAATATAAACTGTTTATATACCACTATGGAATCAAGTTTAGCAGTTTGTTTTTTTCTTTGTTGATTTTCAGCCTATTATAAGTGGATCATAGTAATACTTACTGAAATAATGAAAAAAATTAGGTAAAATCATAATAAAATACAAAAATAAAGATTCATTCTATCACAGTCTAGTCTGTTCTTTGTTACTACGGAAACAAAATTTAACATATATTGATATTTGTCAGTTATTTTTTCCTAAACAAGTTTGGTCGGCGTCCTTTCTAATAAAGAAGGTTACCATTGTCGTCATGCACGAAATATTTTTCGCTCTAGTGCGCGAAATACTTCGTGCACGTTGTCGAGATTAACAACTCGAATGTATCATTTTGCACACTGAGATTAATGTAAAAATGTCATCATTTTTTGACGTCTGTAGAAAAATAACTATTTTACTAGCGTTTTGTTTGTCTATTCCATATCCTTGTACCAATCACCTTGCATAACGTTACATAGTATCATTGTGGAGTACTTATTTCTACATAAAATATCTATTGTAAACAGTATTCTTGTCAACACATTTTTTTTGATAAAAATTTTATTTGCATTATTAGTTTAACTTGCATACATAAAAACAGGCAATTACTATAAACAGACATTGAAGCCCATATTTATGAACCAACAGAGAACAAACTGTTGACTTGCAAGGTCAATATTCAATTTTCTGTTGTAAATGGGCTTTCAAATCAAATTATTAAAACATTTCGTATTGTAGCCCCAATCTCGTGAGTTATTAGTACTAACTATTCTTTTAATTTTTTTTCCAGTCACTATATGGTGACAATAAAATTCAGGCTTTTGCTAAATATGTATAGCAATATCTTGTAAAAAAAATGAGCGAAGCACGTCGCTAGTACTTTCCCATACTTTTTACGTTTTAAATATTTCCGCGCGAATAAGTGGTGGAAATTTACATCTAGACCGAGTTCTAAAAGATTCGAACGAGACTCACTCGTCCGGCAATGGAGATTACCTACTTACGTAAGGCGCTAGATATTGCGCTACGGATCCGGACGAAATAGAACTTACTAATTTAAAATAAAAAATTCAGTTGTCAGTGAAAAATAAAGTTGATTGCTGGCTTATTCAAACGCAACAGAAAATAGTAGAACTAATCTTAATCAATGACAAAAAAATTAGTTTCAAAAATGCAAATCAGCTAAACGCAATAGAAACAAAAGAAACATCAAAATTTGTACTAATTTAAAATAAAATAATTGGTTTTGCATATCTAATCACAACAATTACAGCACATCTAACTAAAAACTGTTATGAATTGTAGGATACTTGAATATAAACCCCTGCCAATCCCTTATTGCAAGGACACCTAACCATAAACTAAATACCTGAGTAGCAAATTTGGGGTTGTTTCAGGGTAGCTTTATCTGTCTATTGTCACATGATTATACAAAGTTTATCTCTTACACACTATGGTTTCGCAATCTACGTCGCTTACACTTAAGTTCCCATCGATGTTTCTATGCAAGTTTTTTGTAGAACAAATTGAGAAAGAAAACCGCTTTTTTGAAAAAAAAAATTCTTAGAGGTTAACCAAAAAATTGGCAAAACAGGTCGCTGCTACTTTCACGTACTTTTTACGCTTTAAATATAAACTTTTATTCAGTTCGACCGTGCACAAAGCCTGCAGCATGGTCAGGTGGTAGCCGCATTTAAACTCAAATTAGCAAAACTTTATACGTACAAAATTAAAAACAAATCATGTGGCCAGTTTTTGAGTAATGTTTTGTTGAAACTTTCCGAAATTTTTAAACTTCATAACTATTTGAGAGTTGTGCACAGTGTCTCTATAGGGCTATTACCATAAAATATTTAAACCCAATCTGTCAACCTGCTTATGAGTAATAGGGCGCTAAAGTCAAAAAATCGTAGCGGCCGCCATTTGGAGCTAGAAAGTTCAGAAAAAAGCATTCGATTTGCTTCAAAATCTGCTATTGGATTCCATTTTCAAATTTATAAAATTTGGTTTCAGAAAAAAAATGCTACCATAAAACATTTTTAACTTCTGCTTCCAGTTTTAGATGTCTGAGAATTTTTGATATACCCCCACATTCCAAAACTCATCAAAATCGGACCATCCGTTAGGTAGTTATCATACACCACACATCTACAGACGAACATTGTTTAAACACCACTCTTTTGGTTCCTGAAGGTCAAAACATATATCTTCAAAATCTCCATGAAATCAATACTTCCCTATACTGAAAGTATAGGAAAATAAAAGCTGATCTATATTAGCTTTTTACAAAACCACCATAAAATGTTTTATTTATTATTCTTAATTACTTGACATCGTTTTGACATGTGAATCATCCCATAGGCTTAGTGGCAATTTACAATTCAATATACATTTGGCATCTTCCGAAAACTTGTGGCAAGTAGATCTAATAGGTACCCAATGTAAATAATAAAAAAAGACTTGGAAAGTTACCAGCAATTCGATAATTTCCGATTTTTGCAATTCTACTCCAAATTAATAATTTTTTAAGAAAAAGTTTGTTTATTCATCTTTACAATACAATATGGAAAAGTTAAAGCTATTTATATCAATAAGCAACACGAAACAAGCTCGTGTTGGAAGAATTGCCTAAAGAATAAAGATGAACAAAACTAAAATGATTATACAAATACAACGATCACTTTGCAGTGTGGCGAGTGATTGTTATACAACAAACGTGCCGAGGCACCATTATTAATAATAAAATAATAATACAGTAACATATGAAAAAAATATATAAACTCTGACGCAAACCTGAAATTAATGCTGCTTAATCCTCCTACAATGAAAACTAAATGGATTCTACATAAATCTCATTGACAAACAGTAATAGCACGCTCAGTGGACATCAAATATTTGAAACATTAAAATGGTATTTGTGCTTGCAATGACGATTGGACAAAAAAAAGAAATATATAGAATGAGCAAAATTACAATGAACAAACATCTACAAATGAAGTTGTAAAGCCCACCGAGGGAAAATAATTATGAGAACTAAGAATATTGGGGATTTTTACGTTGCGCAAAACCCCCTAGTTAAACACACAACGATCATAATATAAAGAATACATGTATGATAAATATATCGCGCGTTTGGCTCAGAACAAAGTGCAGCGAGGCTTCTTCTTCTTTTTCACTTGAAGGGCGGCCCGAGTGGCGGTTTCAAACACTTCGCGAACACCCTCCTTACTCTTGGCGGAACATTCTAGATAAGCGAATGCGTTTATTTTTTCCGCCATGGCGCGACCCTCTTGTGGTTTAACAGGTTCTTGTTTCATTTTCGCTAGGTCTTTGATAGTATTTGGATCATTTCGCAAATCCTTTTTGTTGCCTACTAAAATAATGGGCA
Source organism: Ctenicera cuprea (assembly GCA_958336395.1). Classification (NCBI taxonomy): domain Eukaryota; kingdom Metazoa; phylum Arthropoda; class Insecta; order Coleoptera; family Elateridae; genus Ctenicera; species Ctenicera cuprea. The sequence goes on along the minus strand of OY284486.1, from coordinate 113,360 downwards.
CGTTTGGGCAAAAGTGTTTCACTTCGGGCGTCCATTTCTCCGGTATGTTTTCCAAAGAATCGGGCGAATCGACGGAAAAACACATCAGAATAACGTCCGTGTCAGGATAGGAAAGGGGCCGCAGCCGATCGTAGTCCTCCTGGCCCGCGGTATCCCAAAGAGCCAGCTCGACTTGTTTGCCGTCCACCTCGATGTCGGCTACATAATTCTCGAAAACTGTTGGGACATACACCTCGGGAAACTGGTCTTTGCTAAATACGATTAGAAGACACGTTTTTCCGCAAGCTCCGTCACCTACGATCACCAACTTCTTGCGAATTGCGGCCATCGCACCTGCCAAAACAGACACACACCGTCAACGCCTATTGACTAACTAAAGATGGCGGAATGACCGTCTCAGTTGTTCGTGAACGAGAAACGGGCACCCGCTATTTTAGAATAAACATCAAGTAGTTACCTTTTCCAGACTCTTCGCCGTCTGATAAGCAGCACCACATCCAGTAGGAACTTCCAACTAGCTAAATTTTTGTTCAATTTCGAATTATTTATTATACTATTAACATTACAACCGTTCTGCCAAGAATAGAATTCACATAAACAAAACCAAAAAAAATGTCCCAAGGACCCAAGTCGTTACAACGCCGCAAACGTTGCGCCGCGCCGGCGTGATTCATCCTTTACTTTGCACCAGGTTTTCAGACACACTGCAATTGTCCGTCCTTGTTCCACCACAGTAGTAAGCCGTATTAAGAAAAAGATATAACTATAAAATTATAGTTATATGACGTCATCTTCCACGGGTTTGCCATTTTCAGTGGCAACTGCGTTTAGGGACAAACGTTAGCAAGTTGGCACCCACAGGGAGTGAGTATTGCTCCGCGCGTAGTAATTAGGTTTATGTAACACACAATGCTGCCACTGTTAGCGATTTTTCGGTAATTCTATCAATTATATTGCCAATAATCTACCAAATTATGCTCCAAATCAGTGGCGTAGTAAGTTTTTCTGGGAGGGGTCGAAAATCCTAATGTAACCTAACCAACAACACATGCCTGGTTTCTGCTAGATACTTTTTTTGCACTAATGAACGTAGAACCTAAAACGATGAGCTGCATAAAAAAGTTGCGATTAATATAGTTGGTGTAAAATACAAACGTGTTAAATGTTTTTTTTATCAAGGTTTTTTCAAAGGGGCGCTGGGCTCCCTGCTTTAGATAGGGAGGGGGGGGGGGGGGCACTTTACCCCCCTCGATTCCTTCGTTACTGCTCCAAATTAACGGAATTCTTAAATTTCATAAATAAGGCACGATCAACACGTTGTTCTCTACCTCTTTCTTCGAGTACTCGATTAGGGTATTTTTGCAGTTAACAGTAGAAGTAGTGGCGTAACAACCACTCCCAATATATGCAACCACCGCACCGCGGGGGAGCTCCAGCTTTTTAGGGGCCCAGAGCGAGCACAGTCTGTCAGAACCAAAAAAGAAAAAATGAAAAAATATATACAACCTTAAAAAGTCAGTAAGCTCAAAATTCTGTAGCCTAAATAAAAGCATAAAACACCGTGTCCCCGAAATAACTACCGGGTGGTCGTAACAAAATGATTCAGAGCAGGCCATGACCGAAGTGTTAAAGTTGGCAATACTTAATATAAGCCAATATAAGCCAGCCGTCAACATTTGATTAATGTATCTAACCAAAAATGTTTACAGCTGTCAACATTTGACAATTGGCTTGTATTATGTATTGCCAACTTTAACACTTCGGTCATGGCCTGCTCTGAATTATTTTTTTACGATCACTCGGTAGATACTTAAGTTTAGATTACATTATTTTCTGCCTCATGCCGACCAATCACAATTTTTTATTATACTTATCTGAAAACACCTTGTTTTCATCCGTTTTTACAATGACGTAAAGGTGGCAACATTTCCCGATCTCCGACTTTTTCCGTGCACTAAATGAAAAAATACAATTAGAGTTAATTATAAGAAAAAACAATATTTATTTATTTAACTTTTTTGAGATCTCGCCATAAAAAGTTGATACTCGTGTTCATATCTCGACCTGGATTTTGCTGGTAACAGATCAGCACTGGCTTGTGCCGCTTATCTGGATTTTCTTCCGAGTACATTTTTTAAAACTGACATGAATTAAACTGACAGAAAATAAAACAATGCCGATAATAAATAAATCGTTGCTCTGGAAATGTTAATAATGTTTGGTACTATTACGATGTGTTATTATTATCTTTGAAAATAAAATGTTCTAATTTTACTTCTTATCCTTTTTTGCGTTGTTTTCAAATAAGTATAATGATAAGCATCGTTCATTACACGTCCAGAAATGGATTTTCTGTGCTCGCATGACTTCCCGAATTTGTCACGTGTGCACGGAAAAATCCTTATTTCCAGACTCCTAATGAAATATACTATTTAGGGGTTTTGTATTTCAGCTTTATACGTATTTCAACGTGTTTACACGTCATTATCAAAAACAAGATTAAAAGTAAACAGTTGGTGTTGCTATAGGAACAATAAATCTTCATAACTTGGTCATAACTATAAATAAAGTAATGTATACTGTTAAATAGGATCCGTTTTTATCTTTTAACAGTGTTGCATAGCGGTAAGGTAATAAAATTTTGGCTGATACAGTAGCCACTTGTTTGTCGTTTGACAGCGCAATTGGAAGTTTATAACAAAGTTTTAATGTTCTGTTCCTAGTGTAATGGTTTGTGGTTCTGTGTTTATAACCTCATAACTTGGTAGCTGCAGAATTGTTTCAATTTAGTTTCCGACTTTAATTTTGTGTTTGCCGTTACATTGGTTTTATATTTCTCTACCAAAATGAGTAGCATGGTGCATTGTCAATTGTGGATGGGTAGTGTAAGTATTAAAAATTAGATTGCTATTGTTCCACTGACTCCTTCATTTACAGTTGGAGCCCTATATGACTGAAACTTTCATTACCACTGCTTTTCGAAAAATGGGTGAAAATCCTCTAAATGTAAAAGTTATGCGAAATAAGTTTACTGGAGAACCCGCAGGCTATTGTTTTGTACATTTTGCTACGGATGAAGAAGCAATAGATGCAATGCACAAATTAAATGGCAAGCCTATACCAGGCACAAATCCTGTTGTAAGATTTCGTTTAAATAATGCCAGTAATACTGGCAGAAATTTACTAGATAGAGAATTTTCTGTGTGGGTAGGCGACTTAAGCCCCGATGTTGATGATTACAATCTTTACAGAGTTTTTTCATCAAAGTACAATACTATTAAGACGGCAAAAGGTAAAGGTATAAAGATATGGGATTGTAGAAAGTAACAGTTGGATATTTCTCTAGTTATTTTGGATAGCAGCGGATTTAGTAAAGGTTATGGTTTTGTCAGATTTGGAAGTGAAGATGAAATGAAGGATGCGTTAGCAAATATGAATGGATATGTAGGTTTGGGTACTAAAGCACTGAAAATTTGCAATGCTGTACCAAAGCCAAAAGGTGCAGTCACAACAACAACAACAACAACAGGTTCATCCACTAGTACGACAACCACATACACAACTGCTGCAACGGATTACAGTCAATATTATGATCCTTCTACTTATTGGCAGAATTATGCCTCTTGGCAAACGGTATTTAAATCGTATAACAAAATAAAATTGAGATTCCCCAATTGTGTGTTATTTTTTTACAGGGATATTATGACCAAGGTGACAGTTCACAGCCGTCACACGAGGCATATCATTCATCCGAAGTTGTGAATAACATGCATCATAGTGAAAGAAGAGATGAAGATGAATTAGAACTAATTGGTATGTACTGCGTACAATACTTTTTACATGACAAAAATTAGTCAATGTAGTTTTTAAATGTTCAAAAATATGTTTCATGATCAATATTTTCTTGCAACAGCATGCTGTGAATATTACATCGCTCATCATGTTAGCAATCTAAGTAAAAATATGTACGTTGAAATAGTAATACTGAATAATACCTTTTTAGAGCATTCTGTAGCATTAGATGTGGACAAACTAAATCGCGAAGCAATGGAACAAGATAGTGCTTTATGGGATGCATTAGAAAGTTCTAAATGGTTACCATGTGAAGTCCTTGAAAGTTACTAAATTACCATTTCTTATTTTTATTTTTGTATTTGAAAGTTTGTAGTATGAGTTAGTGTGTTAAATTAAAAAATATCGTGTGGAAAAATGTAACTATATTAAACTGTATTATATACATTGAGTTAAATGAAATGTAACGAGTAACCAATTCAAACATGTACAATATAGCGAGATTATTACTTAATATGGTTTACACTGTAATCGTGTGTATTATTTCAGTTGCCTAGAATCACTTCTTCCGAACATTCTTCTGCCAAATTAACATCATATTTACCATCACTACATAAAGTAATACTTTCATCTTCTGGTAAAACGATATTATTATCAACAGGAATGCTGATGTTGGTATGCTCGTAGGGCCACATCTCTTGTTCAATAGCTTCTGTCAAAATTTCAACATTTTTTTCTGCTGGAGTGGTGATATTGTCTTCTTCATGTGCAACTGTAATATTGCATTCTTCAGCTGGAATAGTAACATTATTATTTGGAATATCATGAACATCCCCGATAGAAGAATTTTCCGTAGACTGTGTAAGATTAGTCAACATATCAGATGTAAGAGTAATGGGCACTTTAATTTGAGTCGGCGTTACCATAAATACTTTAAATGTCGGTTCGCCAGTGGGTGTCTGACTGGTTACAATCATAATGGAACCTGGTTGTAATGCGTTTAAATCTGTAAAATTATTCTCTTGTGTATCTTGGTCAACATGATCAGCATCCTTTGGCCTCCTTTTCTTTACCACAGTAAGATCTTGAGGTGTATAAGGTAGTCTAGGTTTAGGAATGCGACCAGAACGTGTAGGCTTTAACTCTGCATTTGATTTGGTGGAGGACCTCTCTGAATGTTCTTCTTCTGTATCTGATTCCCACAAGCAAGCAATTCCCTTTTCCAGTTTGCTGTAAATATCACGTGGCTTTTGTTCGGTTCCGTTTTGTTTTGCTTCCTTTTTGTTTTGTTTCTCTCTTATTGCTACTTTCTGACCTGAAATTAATATTTTACAATAACTGAGATTTCATGATTAATTTTGAGTTTTAAAAATTTTATTTAAAAATTCTAAACTGTTATCTGCTTGGACAGACATCCATATAAACAATAAAATTACGAAATTTTTAGTTACAACTTTCAGTAGTAAAACACTATTTTATGAGAGATACGCGGAGAGTTTATCGAAAGCAATATACTGAATAACAATTAACCAAATGCAATTTATCGAAAAAAAATTGATCGAAAAAGCAATTTATCGAAAAGGCAATTTATCGAATGACAATTGACCGTATAGTAAATTTATCGAAACTTAAAATTTGAATTTGAATTATTGCTTACCGCTAATGGGCTGGCTAATTACCGTTGCATATCTTCTAATCTAGGTAATTCCAAAGCTAATTGTTTATCGCTATGGGGTTACTTATTACGAGTATAAATTTCTCATCTCCCATAGATGCTTATTTACTTACAGCTGATACTGTGAGTGAAGTGCAACTAAAATTTTACAAAATGCCTTTGGTGTCTATAAACAGTGAGAAGGGCAAGAGAAAATTGTATGTGGGTGGTCATCTGTATTATCAAGATAAGAAAGTTGATACAACAGTTTATTGCAGATGTGAAAACTACAAAAAACAAAATGTGTTGGTCGTGTTATAACAGTCGAAGATGAAGTGAGTAAACAAAGTGATAACGATAATCATGCTGCTGATGCAGTGCATGTAGAAGCAACTAAAGTTATAAATAACATCCGTGACAGTGCTAGAAGTACTCAAGACGCACCTCATTATATTGTGTCCAGTGCTACTGCAACAGTTAGTCAAGCGGGTGCAGCTCAACTTCCAAAGGTAGATACTATAAAAAAGGCAATAAGAAATATTCGCCAAACACGGAAAGCTGCTCCAGCTCTACCTACTCAGCGCAATGCCATCATATTTCCCAAAAAATTTATGATCACTAAACCTGGTGAGCCGTTTCTGTTATTTGGTTCCGGTCCTGCAGAAGATCGTATTTTAATATTTAATACGAGCCGAAATCTTCAACTTGTAGCACAGCTCGACCATTGGTATGCCGACGGCAAAAACTGTGCCACATCTATTTTATCAGTTATGTACGATTTAATGATTTAAAGCAAAATAATGCTATACCCTTAATATATGCACTGCTACCGGACAAAACAGAAGACACATATAATCGATTATTAAGAGAAGTGAAAGAATTACAACCCTTACTAGCACCGTCAACTATAATGACCGACTTTGAATGGGCATGATTAATGCAATGACCAGCGCATTACCACACATGGTATGAAACAGATGCAGATTTCGCTTTGCATGTGAGACTACCTTCGGCAGTAGCATTTGTTCCTACGTAATATGTGGTCGATGCTTTTGAGATCTTGTGCGCTGACGATATTCTGCCACCAGAGTTACAACCGATTGTTGACTATTTTGAAGACACATGGGTAGGGCGTCCACAGCGACGCCACCGTCGTCAAGACCCACGGTTTCCACATAGTTTATGGAATTGCTTTGATGCAGCAATTCAAGGTTTGCCAAAAACAAATAATTCTTTGAAAGGTTGGCATCGAGGCTTTGAACAACAGATTTCTGCAGATCATCCAAATATCTGGAAATTTATTGAAGCTCTTCAGAGGGAACAGGGGCTTCACGAATTGCAAATCAAATAATATGTAAGCGGACAACAGCCAACTAGCAGTCGTAAAAAGTACAGAGACTGTGCTCAGAGAATAAAGCAACTTGCTGAAAACTTTGAAAGGAATAACCTTCATGACCTACCTGCGTGGTATCGCACATAAAAGTGCTTATTAAAATAATATAGTATAGTAAAAACAAAAAATAAAGATAAAAAAAATATATTAAAACAAATAACACACAAAACAAAACAGAGGGAGACTAGTAAGCCGACCTCCATGTGGTGTCTCCTGGGTAATGCTAACAAGCGTTGCAGTAGTATGTTTTAAAAGTTAACGTTCAAATTAAAATTTAAGTTTCGATAAATTTTCCATTCGTTCAATTGTCATTCGATAAATTGCATTCGTTCAATTGTCATTCGGTAAAGGTTCTACTTTTATTCAAATCCGCCAACAAATAAAAAAAAAAACTTTTAAATTAAAATGCCATTTTGAATAAATGGTACAATGAACGTTGTCTTACAATAAATAACAATTAAAAAACACAGGGTGCCCAAGATAAGGGCCCTATGCATGGGGTTCTCGTAAACAGTAAGAAATAGACACTCGGTTAAATGAGAAGAATGATTCAGCATCTCAAATACTACTATGATCCACATTCAAGTTCTAAATTTTTGCTTAATTTTCAATACAGACAAAAAAACTAAAATTTTCAGTTTTCTACTATTTGGTTATTATCAAAGATAGCGCAAAGCAGTTTTCACATTATTAAGACTTTTACTTATATTTCAAACTTGAAATTAAAATTTTTATAGGTCGTTAAATTTTCAAGATATTGACATTAACTTCGCTTTTTTAATTTTAAATTTTTTAAATATGCGTCAAAGGTGGCCATGCTCTTTTTTCCCTTTTCTCTGATGTAAAGTTTGATGGGTGTAATTTTACAAATAACGAAGTTATAAGCAAAAAACTGTTTTCTCATAGTAGGCTGTGGAAAACTTTTCTTGTGGTAGATTGAAAATCAGCAAAAAAAAAGAAGCCCAAAAAACAAAAGGCTGTTTTCCTTAAGGATTAATCAGTTTATCTTTCCAAATAATAAAGTTATAGGAGAAATTGTTTTCTCATGGTAGACTGTGAAAAAACAAAAAAAAATGCTTCAGGGAATAAAACTGTTAAAAATGTATGCTCGTTCGTATAACAATCAAAAGACGTTCAACCTATAAATTTCAATTATTTTTAAAGATACCAAAATCAAATTTTGCATGTGTTTATGGTACTTAGAAACTCTTAAATTTGCTTTATAAACAACATGTTGCGGAAGTGAAACCCAACTTTTTTTCCTTCAATAGCAACTAGGGCATGCAATCCCGGGATTGGTAATCCAGGGATCCCGGTCGATTTTCTGGTCTCAAAAATTCCGGGATTACCCTACAGTCAATCCCAGGATTTTCGGTATTGGCCTAACCTTGATTTCTGTTCGACTTCTGCGCCATACGCGCCTAATGTTGCAACGTTTTGTGCTTTTCGAAAATAGCATCAAAAAAGCACTGATTGATCTGACAATGGCGCTTTTATCAGACCCTCAATTTCAACTCCTAAATGATTTAGTCGTGCTATTGGAGCCTGTAAAATTGACAGTGGAAGCTCTATGTCAGCGTGACGCAAACCTGTGCACATCGGACACGACCCTGAAGTTAATGCTATAAGAAATAAAAAAGTTAATTCACCCTTAAGCGCCGACTTACAAGAGTCACTAAAGCGAAGAATAAAACAATGTCGCACTGTCTTTTCGGGAATTCTGCGATATCTCCATAACCCTAATGACAATAACAGAGAATTTCAAGACGAACTTTTTGAGATTCCAAAGAAAAGAAATTATTAGGCTCGAGTTAAAGAAACTGATAAACAGTTGAGAAGTTCAGACAATCAACAGCAAGAAGATGATGAGGACGATAATATACCGATTTCGAGACTTATAACAGAAACTGCAACATAACCTATAGAAGCCAGCTCAACACTCACGGAAAGATTAAGGGAAGCCTTAAATACAACCATGAAACCCCGTTCACAGACACAAAATATTCTTTTGTCGACAACTTTGAAACAAGAAATGCTTTTATTTGAAAATGGTGGAACCCGCTGGCTAGACTTGCAACTTGCGTACGATTATTTATTGTCGATACCTCCGACAAGCTTCGAAGCTGAAAGAGTTTTTTCAGCAGCGGGTATTCTTTGCACAAAAATTAGGTCAAGGCTTGGGGACAAAACCCTTGACAAACTCATTTTATTAAGGAATTGGTTTAAAAATTATTGACAACATTTAATACCTACTTTTTTACTTTTATAATATAAATAATTATATATACCTACATTTTGCAAATAAAACTTTTATAATGAATCCGATAAATTTTTCTTTCATGAAGTCTTCAATTGTCGAAACATGTCGTCCGCAATCGCATGCGAACGCCCATATATTTTTTTCTTATGCAAGATCGCATACGATGTCAGATCGTGTGGTTTTAGAATCCCGGGATTAACCAATCTCGATCCCGAAATCCCGGGATTGAAAATTTGGTCCGCGATTGCATGCCCTAATAGCAACTTATATTTGTTCTAATAGAACTGAATTCTCTGTTCAGCCTATGAAAAACTTTTTTATTATTAGTTTTAGGAAAAAAAGTTATTCTCCATAAAAAGTTCTGCATGGCCCAAAACCTAAAATGCAACCATCATGTCAAATTTTTTCAGTCATATACGGGGTTTGTCAGAAAATATGAATTTTGCACATCTTAGTAATAAACAGTTAAATATCTCTCATATTCATTAAAAATTTGATAACCTTTGCGCAGCGAATATTTAGGATTTTCTACTGTAGATAACATTACATTTAATGTCGTGTCCTCACTTGCAACAAGTTTTCGACGTTTATTACTGAATTTATTTTTGACATCTTCATATGTTTTGAATTTTTTCATAGTTTTCATTACAGTTATATTGTGTACATTTTTGCCTGGATATCTGTTATTAAATATTTCAGCTTCTTCCCGATACGTTTTATAATTGTCACCCACAATTAACACAATTTCTATTTTTTCTTTCAAACTCAATGTCACCGGCATTTTTACTTATTTAGAATTTTAAAGTAATATTAGACATACAATGACAGACATGTCACTGTCATGGCAACTTTAATTAGAAATGTATTAATATCAATGTGCAGTGCATGTATCACTGTAGCAGGGTAGAGAATGAGAAAAATTACAAAATCATATTTTTAACAATAGGTAGACATGACTGTATATTTGAACCTAGTTTTCAATTTTGAATAACTTTTCTTTGTAACAGTTTTTGATATTGTCACAAATAAAGGTACTTTACTCTTGAGCAAAATTCATATTTTGTGACAAACCCCGTATATGCCTAAGAATATTTGACATCTGAAAGTTGCATTTTAGGTTTCGGACCATGCAGAACTTTTTTCCTAAAACTAATAATAAAAAAAAAAGTTTTCCATATGTTGCCAACTTAAGTAGACACACTGTATAAAAGTTAACAAAAAAGGTTACACGGCTCGCTGCTAGAAGGCGTGAAGTAAAATTTGCAGTTGGTCATGAATTTCTTATTTAAATCTTCTAAAACTGTTGTGAAGTGATTGGTGTCATTATAAAACTGTAAAGTTTGTTTTAAACCATTTATTTACTGTTTCCTTTTTTTTGTTTGATGCAGAAATAGTCGATTTTTAAATCAACTTTTCAACACAATTTCAAATAGCACATAATCTTTGTTTGATTAGGAACAAAAGTTTATTTCTTCCTCCTTCTTTTAATCTTAAAATACTCTTCTTGGACTGAGAAGTGGTTCTAAATTTATATTTTCCTATACTTGAGAAACTTTTGGTTTTCTTATGTTCAAAAGTATTTAAGCACACGGTTGTAGCCCCATAGCATCGGTTTACAGAGTGTGTATCACAATCTTTAGAGAGAGACCTAGAATAATGCAACTAATAAACTTGGCATAGAGGCTAATGGGAATGCCATGTGGGAACTATTATAACAGTCACTTCAGCATAATGTCGTTGGTCCGGGTTCACATTACTTAAAATCACTGGCTAAGCTAGCAAGAGCTGCTTGTTTGTATTGTTGTATTTAGAAACCGAAAATGCTTAAAATTTTTTATGAGAAAAAATCAATTTTCTTAAACCAAAAAAACATGTCCACTTCCGGTTTAGCATTTTTTTAAATCTTATTTTTCAATGAATTTTGGATACACCCTCACATTCCAAAGCTCATTTAAATCGACTATACATTTGGGTGTTATGGGGTGTACTCATCCACAGATAGAAATCTTTTTTAAAGCCACTTGTTTGGGTTCCTCAACCATGTATTTCAGTGTAATCTCAGGTTCAAAGCTTTTTATGAAATCAATACTTCATCCCTATACTAAAAGTATAAGAAAGTAATAATAGATAGAAATAAACCCCTGAGGCTGGTTTAAAATTACGTTTTCTGAAAAGGTGGCCACTAGACAGTCTGAAAAGTTTAATTAAAGACAACTTTCTATTAAAAATTCAATATTCTAACGATGCTTGAACCATTTGAAAAAGTATAGTTAATTTGAATATGAAATTCATGGGTAACTTGAATTTTTTCTTAAATGCCCTCTAGCAACTAACCATTAACTTTTTGAGTAGGTAACTTTTATACATGACTGAATAGAGAATTTAATGTTCCATCAGAGCAAATAAAAAAATATATAAAACACTATTTAAGGACCTTGTCAGATTTTTGCGAGAGAAAAGAAGGATCTTTTGTGTTACAAAGTTTTAATACATTTCGAAAAGTAGAACAGCAGAGTAATCATGATTACTTTAATACGACTGGAGGAAGGTACGCCTTCATCAAAAATAATAAAATTAATTACAAAGTTCGTTATTAACAATTACACTGCTAGATCTTAAGCAAAATTAAAAATATGCCGTTGTGGATTTTGATAATTTTTTAAATGTTGAATCTTGGAAACTCTAAACCCTAAAGTGCAAAATGTTGGAGCCCTATAAAGGTGCAAACCTTCATACCTACCCGAAAAATAAATGTTTTCCAGCTTTTATTTGCGTCAAGGTATCTAACTTCATGAGTGCAATATCACTTACGGGGTTTTAATACTTAAATTCAAGTAATTTTTATGTTTGACAAAAACGTGATACTTACGTTGACCATAGTAAGGTATTGGTTTTTTGGTCGTAGATGATAACTTCAGAGTACGTTGTTCGGCTTCTTCTTCCATTTTCTTCTGCTCCTCTTCTACTTCCTTTCGTAGCTCTGTGATGTCAAACTGTACAGGTTGAGTTAATGCTTTATCAACTAAAAGGCGATTCACTCTTTCTTCCTTTTTAAATTTCATTTTTAATTCTCGTCGGCTACGTCCCGCGAATAATTCCACCATTAAGCTAAAATCAGGACCTAAGGTATTGAGTGCTTTATAAAAACGGAGAGTTTCTTCTTTGGACCAGTCTTTAGAGCGTTTTTCTCTCTTATAAATGCCATAACCTGTGTCAAAGTCTCCATCAATAATTTTCGACTTTTGCAATTCTTCTCTGCTCCTTTTAGTTTCTATATTTTCAATTATCAAGCTCTTTTCATCCACCACAATCTCTCCATTAGCTCCGATTTTAATTTGCGGTGCAGGAATAGCATTTTCTTCATCACTTTCCATACACTTGGCATCTGAGGGCTTAGTTTCTTCCACATTTTCTGTACTCTCTACATTTTCATCCTCATCAATTTCCTCAATTGGTTGCTTTTTTGGTTTCTGACTAAAATTAAAAAAGTTATATCAATACTAAATATTGCCTTACTGACTTAATTTACCACATAGGGTTTGTTGTTGGATTGTAGAATATCAAATCGATCATGGTTAGTTTCTGTTTATCCGGAGCTTGATTACCAAATTTATGAAGAAAATGCCTCCTGGCTTCTGCCATTTTACGAGATTGCTCTGTACGTTTACATTTCCGCTGTATAATAGAGCTGAACTCTTTACTCTTCTGAGAAGAGCCTGTATCAGTTTTTATTTGAGGTTCGTTTGTAACTGAGGCTGTAGAACACGCCTATGAAATTTAAAAATTGTACTTGCAGAAAAAAATAACTAGTAAAATTTAATATTGCTAAATTATGGAGTTTTGTACGCTATTTCATTACAAATACAGTTTATTGAATCTAAAACTTATAATTAAATTGCCAGCACAGCACAGCAAATAGAAATCATTAGATAGTCTTACCGATTCAGTTCTAATTCTCTTATAATTCTTTCGCCCATCATCTTCTGACTCACTAGCACTACCATGCAGTGTCATGCTAGTTCTACGCTGACCCAGTCGAGGTACAGCTTTAATTCGAGATCTATTTAACAATTTAGTTGGACTAAGAGGACCTACAGAATACTCGGTGTCGGAACTCGATTTGACAGATTCGGGAAGAATATTTGGTATGTGTTTAACTGGAGGTGTCTGATGTGATGTGGACCAATTTTCATTCTGGTTTGTGACAGAACTTTGACTATTTGATAGTAAAATTTCTGCAGTATTTGCTTCTTCGGTTTTAATTTCTTCATGATTTGTAGTTTTTAACTTTAATTTTGGTTTTAGTAATAATAGTTTTGGATTTACAATTGGTTTAATAAAAGTGCGTCTACGTGTCAACTGGGTCTTTAAAGTAGTCAATGATTTGATATTTAATATCGTTTCAGTCTCCTCATTAGTGGTTTTTTCCTGTAGGTTATTGTGTTCAGCCGATTTTGGTGTTGATTCTTGTAACAATAGCCCTTCCTTTACAGATTTGTCAATAACTTTGCTTTTATCATCGGTTAAAGTGGTTTCAGCACTTATTGATTCTGGTTCTATAAATGTAGGTGGGTCCTCACTCGGTTTATTTTCAACCTTTCGACGTTGCGGAATATTTGCAATTCCTTTTATTCTGTTTCTTCTAGTTGCCATTATTATTTCCTTTTATACCATAAACTGGGGATCCCTAAAAAAATTACAAATGCATAATTTTCCATATGGAACAAAGCAGCCTATGTTCGTTATTTCGTTCTTAAGGCAAATTCTGATAACCTAGTAATAGGCAAGTTGTTTCTATATAGGTTTTTAATCGCCTACATTCTCTGTTCGCTGTTCTCATTACAACTTCCAACATAAAAGAGAGAGGTTAAATCAGCTTGACATATGGTTTTGTGTTGTCAATCCACATGGGCTATCAGCTGATAGCAGCGTTGTCACACTTCGTAATAAATGCTTCTTCGGAAAACAAAAAAACTGTTAACATTTTATCACCTTTTAAGCTACAATAAAGACAAATTTGGAATAATATTAATAATAAAAAAATACATTATTGTATTTTATTTCGTGCTTAGAGGAACGACGTCGAAATCTATGAACACAATTTGGCAACATTGTATTCTAGGACAGTAACGCGCGCATATTTAAAATTTCCACATACACGCCGCTGCGCTGCATCGAGCGAAATGAATTTCTTTATTTAACTTTAACCATTTAGATTAAAGGTTAAATAAAGCATTGCTTGTAGTTTTTTTTTCAATCTATATCTGTGTATGCAATAATTAGTTTTGATATTGGCTTTGTTCAGCTAGTCTTTGCATAGCAAATAACTCACTAATTTCTAAACAACGTGAAACTTTTAATTGAAAACGATAGGCAACCAACCAAGCAGTTGAGATCACTTAGAATTCATGTAATTCCGGGTGTGATAGGTAAAACAGACAATCACGTTACGTAGTGTTGTTGTTACCTTTGCTGTGAAAGGTGTGCCAGCCATCTTTATGTAACTTTCACGATGTTATTAACTAAAGTGCTGTGACAATCTGGAAAATTAAAGGCGCCGTTCGTCGTTCAATATGGGATCGAAAATTGAGTACGTGGATTCTTCTCAAATTTACGCGACAAGTTACGCTCGCAATTCGAAAGCCATAGGCGTTCTTTGGGCCATTTTTACAGTTTGCTACGCTATAATCGGTGTGGTATCTTTCGTCACCCCCGAATGGATAGGCGATGTAGAAGGGGATGCTCCGGGAAAATTTGGACTCTGGTCTGCCTGTTATGCGGAAGAAGCAGGTGAAAAGTGCAAGGGCAGACTGGATGAATTTATGAATATGACAAACTCAGCTTTTCAAGCAGCTACTATTTCTATCGGAATAGCCGTGCTTACGGCTCTTCTTACAATATGTGCCATGATTTTATTCTTTTTTTGCCATTCCACCACCGTGTATCACGTATGCGCTTGGTTGCAACTTATTTCTGGTAAGTTTAACGAGGGCTCGAACGGAAACCTGTCCTCCTTTCTCATTCTCTTTTATAACGAATGCACGTCTTATACAGGCTTGTGAGTAATTAATAAAATTGTAGCTAAATTAAGAGTTTGATAGAAAAATTTTTGTATAATCAGAGACTAACGGTTTTTAATTAATGTTTAATTATTAATAATTCATTTTGGGAAGAATCGAAGGGAGAGATTGTTTCATTGTCAGTACACCCACATTCAAATTATATAAATGTGTTGTAATCTTCAAATAATATCTACACGTCTTTGATGTTATAAAAATATAATACAATGCATTAACCTCGTACAAAATTGTACCAACGTATTTAAAACACGTTCATATTATTTTTACATTAAAAGCAGTTTTGAAGTTTGGGTATCACATTCAATATAATATTTAACTTGACACGAATTTCACCTATAACCAGTTTTTGTCGTTGTTTTCGTTTCGCATACATGACATATTTCTATACTTGTACTACACCTTTCGTATAAATACAAATGTAACACTCTCAGCGTTAATTGCTAATTGCTTTCATTGCAATTATTATCTTTCTTTAGTGGTGTAATTACTCTTATTGAATAATTGAATTTTCAAAAAATAATTTTCGAAAGAACTGAAGTTACTGAGGTAGGGATTTGTTTCTTTTCTTAGTTACTTAACATCCATTACGGTTATTGCGTTAAGATTTAAGAATTTTCTTCGGTTTTATCGATTTCTGTATATATCTTCTGTGTAGCATTTTTATTTCCGCATTTATTACTATCTTAAGACATATCGTGAGAACCGTTAACAGTACTACTTCTATTTTGTATGAAGTTATTGTGTGGTGAGGTAAGATGCTTGTTATGCTAATATTATGTAAAATTCTCATCGCTTTTTTTAAAATTAGTGGTTCAGCATAACTGACTATAAAAATTGAAATTAAATAGGTTTGTGTTCTATTGGACTTTGTTTTAATTTTATTTTTTGTTTGCAAAAAATGCTGTTTATTATTTATTACGTAACCCTGTATAATGAATTGAGTACATTGATGTAGAGCTCTGTAAATTTTAAAGTTATTGTAAAACATAGGTACCTACTTAACATCAGATAAAAATTGAATTAAGTAAGAACAGAAAACGTATAGATACATTTTAACAGTTTTATTCTTTGTAGCGCTAGAAATTAGGGTTTGGGCGAAAGAATGAAACATTCAATAAGCGAACGAGAATCGAGAGTTGAAATTGGAAAGCGTTACTGTTCCGGAAGTTGACAAAATTATTGTATGGATTTATGAACGTGACGGTTTAGGAAAGCCAGTATTAATAATCTATGCGGTTGATATTAATTCGTAATCAATCTCAGTGGCGACTCGTGAACATTTACTACGGGAGGGCACCACATAATTAAAACTTTAATTTAAAGTTCTATAGGTAAATGAAATTCATGTGCCTTTCTTTCTTATTGTCGGTGTTTTGAATAAGTTTTTTTACTTTCCTATACTTTCAGTCCCCATAACTTCCAAACGGATGGTTCGATTTCAATGGGCTTTGGAATGTAGGGGTGTATCAAAATTCATCTGGAAATAAGCTCTTAAAAATAATCAGAAAGCGGATGTGGTAGCTTTTTTTTTTCCGAAACATGATTTTCTAAATCTAGAAATGGAATCTTGTAGAAGACCTTGGGGCAAATCAAATAATTTTTTGCCCGAACATTTTAGTTTTTAAATGCGGCCGCTAGAATTTTTTGAATTTTTTTTACTTTAATGCTTTATTATTCAAAAATGAGTTGGCAGATAATGATCAAATTTTTGGTTGTAATAGCCTTATAAAGATACAATGTTACTTTAAAACTTTCAAAAAAATATGGCTCAAAAACTGGCTACACGATTTTTTAATAATTTTGTAGGTCTAATAGAGCTATGGATTAGCTACAATTTCATTCATGTATTAGTCCGCTAATTTGTCTGTGACACTTTCTATAAGTTTTTGCTAATCGAAAAATTCCACCTTCTTATTTAATAAACTGGGACCGATTAAAATTTATGTTTCAGCTAAATTACTCATGAGTAATACTACAATGCAGTTCTTAACTTAATTTTTACGTACAGCAATATTTGGGCGGGTTAATTTCCCCCCTCCTTCCCAATTTTTGATGGACGAATTTATCGTTCCGTTTTTGGTTTACTTTAATCCCAAGGAATCTTTTTCTAAACATCGATTTTTTCTTTCTCTTTTTAATTTCCCATACCTTCGGTATAGGGAATAAGTATTGATTTCATGAAAATTTTCGAAATCTAGATTTTAACGGATATACACGTTTTGGGGCTCAAGCAAACCAAAAAAGTGTTTTTTAACGTTTGTGTGTGGGTGACGCCTCTACAGGCGAAAGTACTGGACCGATTTTGATGAAATTTTAATCCAAGAGGTATATTGAAAATTGTAGTTCTAGTTAAGCTTTTCTAAAAAATCCATAACCGGAAACGAAAAATTTGAGCACGGAATCTGAGAGAAGAAAATCGTAAACTTTTTTACTGAATTCTCTAGCTTCAAAATGGCGGCTGCTACAGCTTTTTGAAAATCTCGACTTTAACGCTCATTTCGTCAAAGAGTAGTTGTCTGATCGGGATCAGCTACTACTTGTTTGAGAGCCCTTCGTGGGTAGTATACGATGAAGTAAAATTAATATTTCGAAGATCTTTCTGAGTCAATAGAACTTGCATTAAACTACAAATTTATTGTTTACTAATCTCCAAAAGTTTACTCTGACGCTTTCCAGGAATTTTTGAAAAATTTGAAATTGATTAATTGTTTATTTAAAAACGCAAACGCCGATCGTTATAAACTTTTATCAGTTCGGTAGACTGCTTAAAGTACTTTATTAGGATTTGCAAAGATTTTCAACTTTTTAATATCAACAACGCGTTTTCAGGCATTTACGTGATTTTAACCATGTCTAACCAGCTCTAGTTAAAAAATTTATTTTTCATTCTTTGCATAGTTTTGATATCTTTCCAAATAAAGCTATTATAGCCATTTTTGTCGTCCCTGTTATAAAATAAATTACGTTTAATTCGCTTTTAAGGGTTTAGAATTGATTGATATACGATCTTGTAATGCCACGGTAACGTTTGTTTATTCGATAACATAAACATCTCGTTAAAAAGGTAGTCAAAACTGCAGAGTGAAATGAAATACATCGACATTATGTAAATATTAAAATATAATCACTTCAGTTGTTTCTCATGTACACTGCTTTGGCAAGGGGTTTCGTATGTATGTCTTCTCTCGTTTGTTTAAATAGTCGCGTTTTTTTTTATAAGCAACGTTTCTCGTCTAAAACGCTTTTATCTGAAGTTTTGTCAGTTTATAGTTTTCCATAAAAATAATGTAAAAATAAACAACATTATAACCTTAACTTTAACTTGCAGCCGTATGTATGATAGCGGGATGTGGTTGCTTTCCGGCTGGATGGATGGAAGATGCTGTTCGTCGTGTGTGTGGACCTTCAGATTCTTATGTTCTTGGTGGATGTGGCATTCGATGGGCCTATTTATTGGCTGCCATAGGATGTTTGGACGCTGTTATCTTATCGACCCTCGCATTTATTTTAGCTACCCGACATGTTCGTTTACAACCCGATCCACACTATGCTACAGCCAGCTTGTACAAAGGTAAGAAACTATACTTTTGCGTCGGTTCGGCAATTACAAACATTTTATTAAATCCTGTCCGTATTTTTTCGTTATTATAAGGGACTTTAGATATGATGTACTCAGTATGTCGCTGTCTCGCATTGTAACTGCCAATGACAGCCTTTATTTTTAGGTTCTTGATTAATTAGACCCCAACTGGCCGCGATAATTTTCTTTAGGAAGCTTCGGTGTTATCAGTGCAATATAACCGTGGCAACACATCAACAACATGTTACTTTTTGTACATAACAAATAATAATTCAATATTTTCGTCCGTGAAATATTCTAAAAAATACCACTCATGAATAAAAAATTATCTATAATTCTGTCTTTCATTGACTAATAACTCTATCGTGTTGATGCAAGGTAATATCACTCGTCTTTCGGACTCGTGATATTGTGATATACGTTGTCAATGAAGCGACAGAATTATGTATAATTTTAAATTCACTTGTGGTATTGCTGTTGATTATTCAACGCTATATTACAAGAGCTAATAAGATGCTTCCATTCATGCAGAATAATGCTACCAAAGTATTAATTCGTATTAGCTTGCTCCGAAATTTAATTTAAAAAACCAAGCAAGGAAAATTTGCGTACTTTGACAAAAATTGTCGGCAGAATTTTGATAACTAATGCTATTCGTATTACTTCTGACGAAATTGTTATGAGTATTGGCGTAACTTTAAATGGTTCCGTACTACAAGAGGCGGTGATTGACTTTTTGATATTAAGTAAGTAAATAATAATATGATGCAATTTTACATTCGGCTTGTTTCAGGTGAAATGAATAACGGATTTATTGGAGATGCAGCTAGCGTGGCAGGATCACGCAAGTCTCTTAATTTACATCCCGTCCTGTTAATGCATCCTGGCCAAGACGACACTTACTCTCAATTTTCACAAAGAACTGTTCCACGATCTACACACTCCGGACATTATTCGCATCCAATGCATCATAACTTTCAATTGTAGCTAGTTGTAGTACAAACCATTTGTTATTTTTAGCTGTTGTAGAATTTGTAGTATTTATTAATGGTTCGATTCAATGGCGCGCATTAAGCTGTTCTCAGAACGAAATCGTACTTGACGGGAGATGTGAATGTATGATAAAGAAAATTTTACAGTTTTGTAAAGTTACATACTAAATAACAATGTAAAATATTTTATGTTATATATTACACTAGTTGTATTTACATTTTTATCACTTGTATCGAAATAATTAGCATGGCTGAAAAACTACTCATTTCTAAATGAATACTTACTTACTTGATTTCTATTTCGGTAAGCGTCTTGATGCATTTTATATATAAAAATTCTTACTAGTATGCAAATTTAAGATTGCCTATTTATTTCAGTTAGCTATGGTTTCTTTGTACAGTGCTTTAAATAGCAATATTAATTCAACCAATAAAATTAATTATAATGAATAAATAAATTACCTTATACATTATGTACACTTAAGTAAATGAAAATTGTAAAATTACATGATGACAGAAACGAAAGGGTTGTACAAGAAATGTTTCATGTTTAGAGTTACAAATTAATTTAAATATCGATGCTTCCTTTAAACTTTTGTTCATTCTGAGCAATTGTCGTTCCAAAAGCATCGTGAATTTTGTGATCTCTATCAAGATTATGTTCATCATTTCCATTTTTTACAAGGGAGCCGAACGGTTGTTGTACATTACTATGAATAACTAATTGGTTAAATTTCTTTTCTTTTTTTTCTGGTTTTTTTAATAGTTCTTCGATAGAATATGGGTTTCGTTTCTTAATTTCTGGCTTTTGTTGATTTTTTACTGCTCTTGTATCTTGTTCGCTGCTAGAAAGCAAAGGCTTTTCCGTATGACCATGCGTGTTGGTGGTTGGCTCTTGATAAGGAACAATTAAACTGGACCAAGCATTTCCAGCATGTTGATCTAAGGTGTTTCCACTTGTTGATATGTGCAATTGTTGTTGTAGTGCGGCTAGTCTGCTATTTGCGTAAGATGTTTCCGAGATTGATGGAAAGTAGGGCAAACGATTATTCAAAGTCGATATTTGTTTTGCATAGATGTCTCCGCTGATAAGTGATTCTGCGAAAAAAGAAAGAAGTAAAATGCTTATTATTGTAATTCGCAATGTAAAATGTAACATATTAGATAATTTGTAAAACAATAGATAATTATGGTAACATTAAGAGATTAACCTCTTCGCCCTCAGATTTGGTATCTGCTTATTATTCCAGGTATAGTTAGTGAAAAATTAAGTTTTTTTTTAAATATCGTTGTTTTCCATACTTTTCTTTTTAAGCATGTAAAAGTACCATTTTTTGGGAAGAAAATATAACCATTTATTTATAGGCGGCGCGTCGCGGCGTAACCTGGGCACAATTTTGCTGAAAATAGTGATTTTTCCAAACACACTATTAACAATTAATATACGGCTTCTTCCATAAAATTAAAAAAATAGTTTGCTCAATCATTTATAGTTTTGGAGATAGGTATTAACTTGTAACACTGTAGTTGCCGCAACCCACATAAGCATGTTATTTGTATTTTTTTTTGGTTTCCGAAATCTTTTCATAGGTCATTATCCTATTTGCACCTTTTATCCTCTGGAGTGTCATGTTCTACCAACGATGTTAAATCTAGAAATTTTAAAATCATAAAATTGAAATTTCCAGATTAAAAGTCGCAATTTCGACTGTAAATGTCGAAATTTCGCGATTTTGATTGTAAGTAAAATTTTTAGTTTTAATTTAGAAAAGAAATTGCAGCCCTTCTACGCCTTCGTAAGTGTAGACCTGCTACAACCAATAATATTCATTTGTAAAAGGTCAATTTGTTTCTCCAACTACGAAATTATGATTCCCCAAGTCTACAACGCTGCATACATTATTCCAGGCACATTAGGCACCTGTAGAGACGTGGCTGAGAGCGAAGGGGTTTATTCTTCTTCTTTTAAACATTTTGGCTGACTATCTTTATTATGTGATTTTTAGCGTTTCTAAAATTTCAAACAAACTTTCTACGCAACAATTAAAAAAAATTTTTTTGTTTACAATTAATGAAAAAAAAAAATTTGGAAATAAGAACTGCAAAGACCAGTTAAACAAATGCTGAAAAATGGGATGAAGGAGAAGACTATAAATATAACTGTATGGAAAAGCCAAGTTAAGAATCTTATTCTACTGTTCTCATGTTCATAAAGAGCGTTGCAGGGAAATCAAATCGTGGCTATCCCTAGCACTAACTGATCTAATAGACGACATAGGCGTACAAACAATCTTAGCTAGCGAAAACAAATTAAAAAAAAATACGTCAAGACAATCTTATGTTTGTAAATTTTTATCTCCCTTTTAATTTTGGTAGATACTTAAACAGTATTTTTTAAACAATACTTGCATATGACGTTCGAAGCATTGTGAAAGGTACTATACCTTTCAGGCAAATTTTAATGAAATTTGGATTGCACAAATATTATTAAAATAATTTAGGCAAAATCTATGAACTGTATATATGTGCAATATGTATATGTATATACCTATAGTCTTTGCCCTAGGACGCACTCTTATTAAATAAAAACATTTAGGAAACATGCATGTTTTGTATGAAAGTTTTTCGTCTTGATTAACGTCAAAACAGAAACTCTGTTACACTTAATTTTGTTCTGATTGCGAGAAAACACTTATATAGGGTGTATCAACAGTAGGTGCAAATGTTGAAACCACTGAAGGATTGGCCCAAGTAAAATCGTCATGTCATTTGAGTTTTAATTAATTAAAAAATAAAATAAAATAAAATTTTGGTCGAGAATTGCTAAGATTAAAAGAAAATGCACTTAAAAAAAAATTCAATGTGACAGAAACGTAAAATTTACCTTGCAGGTGATTTTCAACATTTTTGTTTTAATATATGTACCTATTTTTAATAGAAAATACTATAAAGTTATAAATTGTTTTTCCCCATACATTAAATAAGAATTTTGTGTACGATGGATTTAGTTTTTTATATAATATATACGCGTTTTCCAGTTTGCTTGGAAAAACTTCTATACAAAATTTATTTGTAGTCCAATTGAAACCGGATTTTTTAATGGTATGAAGGATGAAAATCTGTATCTTAGGAGAATATTAAACGTTACAAGATGTAAAACCTACTACGATTTTTTTCTTTGCCAAAAACTGAAAAATTATATTAGAGATTTTTTAATTGAAAAACGCAGCTTGTTTAACACAAAATGTCGAAAAAAAATTTTTTTAGGCGACCTTAACAAAAAATTGAATTTTTAGTACTCAAAAGCGGCCAAAAAGTAACCGTTTTTTGGCCGAGGACGAAAAAACACTTTTTAGCAGTGGTGCACACAAATGTTTTTAGGCGACCTTCATTATAAAATTTACAAATTTGTTGATTTTTATTTATGATTTATTGATATAATTATTTATAACAACTGAACAATTGTACATATTTGTGACTCCTTCAGAAATGTTTATATTTTCTTTATTTACACTCGAAGTAATTTCGGCATGTATAGCTTCATTATTCGTATGAACAATTTGTGTGCTTTTTGATGTTGCTGAAGCAGTAATTTTATCTTGATTATTTTAAGTAAAAATCTAACAAATTTGTAGAAAAATATAAACGTTTCTGAAGGAGTCACAAATATGTACAATTGTTCAGTTGTTATAAATACTTATATCAATAAATCATAAATAAAAATCTAACAAATTTGTAAATTTTATAATGAAGGTCGCCTAAAAACATTTGTGTGCACCACTACCAAAAAGTGTTATTTCGTCCTCGTCTGCTTTCTGGCCTCGGCTTCGCCTCGTCCATTAAACTCAGACTCGGTCGAAAAAAATCCACTTTTTGGCCTTGGTACACAAATAACTATTATTTAAAATTTAATATAACATTTAAAAAATTAGAGCTAGTGCTTAAAGAATCACCTACCTATCAAGTGTGCCATGAAAAGTCAATAAAACAAATAATTACAGTTAAAAAAAATTAATTTGTAAGTGACCATTACTCCAAGGAAAAATAACCAGATCCTAATGTTCTACAAAAAGTTAAAGCCAAATGAATCAATTATTCGATATTAGGTCGGGTTATTCATTCTTGGACTAATTGTTACTTATGAATTAAATTATTATTTAAAACTGTAAACATATGTTTTATTGGCTTTTTATGGTGCACCAAATAGATATGAGTGGTTATTTAAGCACTAACTAACATAGGGTTCTAAATAAGATTATGTAATCAACTGAAAAACCCGGTTTGAATTTGGATACAAATAAATCTTTGATAGAAGTGTCTCCAATCAAAGTGGGACACACTGTATAAAAACTATGAAAACAAGCTGCTTGCGTTTTATTTTCGTCATATGCTTAACGATCACAAATCCAACGTTTTCGTGTTTTTGAAAAAACTATTAACGTAACTAAGTTTTGATTTGGACAAACGATAGGTGTAGCAGGTAGCTTAAATATACCCGGAAATTATAAAATAGTGGTGGGTTGCGTAAAATTTATGAGCGCCATATTTCAACTCCTTGCACGATGCACCTTTAGCCAAATATCTTAATTACAAAATCGGCGAGCTCATCAGTGGTTAAAAATTCACTGTAAGCTCGTAAATTTACGACGAAAACTTAAGGTAACATTAAAACTGCTGATGATCTTTCTAATCGGTCGATAAGTGAATTTACCGACTAAATATTTATTGAGGGTCGATTTTGCATTTTATATGCTGCTATAATTGATAATTCGGTGCCGAAATACGGCTGCAGAGTGCAGTTTAATGGACGGATCATTAATTCGAGAAATCTGTTAAATGCTCCGGATTCATCAGCGATGTACCTACTACACTTTTTAATTTAATTTATATGTTTATTAATTAATTGCGAGCACATCAGAGAGACACACACACATGCCTTTAGCTAACAGCTGCATATTTATAAAAATTATTTTTTTCTCAGTCGATAAGTTTACAAGCGCGTTCAGCAGTAAATATAAAATAAGACAAAAAATCCTCTTACCTGGATGTGTTGGCCTCGGATGATGTAAAAGTTCAGGAGGATCAGGCCACGCTCCGCTATTCCTGAGGATGCGGTTGACAGAGCTAACCGATGGAATACTGTGGGGTTCGCATACTCTCTGGGCCACGAGCTGCTCCCGGATTTCCCAAGCGAACATTCCCGGATTTTCTTGCTTGAATTTCAATATCTTTTTTACTACTGTTGGCGTGGCTACTTGCTGCGTTATGAGACAAAATGCCAAAAATTAATGTTAGAAGAGTGTTTAGGATGCGACAGAAAAGTTGTGTCGGGGTAATTGAAATAAATACTGAAATATTGATTTATAGCTAATTTTCTTTTGTTATTAGTTTTTTTTTGTTTACTTAAGAATCCAAAAGAAGTACTGTGATATACAAGGTGGCATCGTTTTTGGAAAACATGTGTTGTGCGTGTCATGCCAAATTTGGCAGCTAACATGGTGTTCCCTGGTTTCGTTGAAAACCATGATTTGCTAATGTTTTCTAAATGATGCATAACAGCACCAACGGGGTGTTAATCAATGGCATGCAGCAGACTTTTGAAAAATGTTAATTGATAACACAGTTTTTTCTCTTTTGTTGTTTACTAAATGACACAAGATATGAGAATGGTAAACTTATACCTACGAAGTAGTTGATTCCCCACTTTAAGGATCTCAAATTAGCAATCGTTTTTGCATTTGTCTGTTTAAAAATTTTGATAATGGAAGCACTAAAACGTTGCCGGAGCAATATAATATTCTTTCATAATAATAATTATTATTACAGCGCGTTGTGTGTGTGCAGAAAGGCACTTGTTAATTTAACCCGCTCTAAAACTGCCAACTCACCCTTGATCGTGTCCAAACCCTAACATTATTTTAAACGATTAAAATTTAACACTCTATTGCCTGCTACCGAAAATATTTAAATTATCCATTTCGGAGTTAGGTATTATCCCCTTTTCAAAACGTGATGGTTTAACAGTTATAATGCGTTTCTGATCGACTTTGGTGTGAATATGGGAGGGTTTGTTTACTGATGATGCGATGCGGAGGGCAGTGTAGTTAGGGTAATTTTGAGCCGTTGATAATGGTCGTCGCATGTACTATACCAGTACTATCGGAGCAAGATCTCTTGTCAACATCACTGTTTACAGGAAATTGATTATAAATGAACGTTTTATGGACTCGGTAGTCCGTTACCTACGTATACATCTAGGCATAGCTAATATTCCATGACTGAAATTGGATCAGCGACCTCTCATATTATTTTTAGATCTCTTTTGTAATTTATACATATATAAAGCTTCAAAGCGTTAATTAAATTTGAAAGATGGTATAATAAAAATTGCATTAGATATGAGTCGCTGCGCCGTATTAATGACTGAAATAGGCTAAACATGACACGGTAGACCAGAAAAGGACATCGTGTCGAGAACGTTATAATAATCCTTGTGTTATATCATAAAGAAATACTCGACCATTTTCTATCGGACGTTTAATCTTTGTTGGTTTCCGCCAACTGCCAAAACGTGCAGCAATGAGAAGAAAATTTTATAGAAATTAGTTATAATAGAAAATTTTTAATTTTGTTTTTTTTTAAGTCGTAAGATTGATGATAACGTATCTAGACGGTTTCTATAAACGATTTTTAACTTTATGTAAGATTTAAGTGGTCCAAAATGAGCTAAAACATCCGTTAAATTCGTTTTCGTACTGCGCACTTTTGATGTCTTAAACGTTTTATTTATTTTTAGTAAATTTTCTTTGCGGTGATATCTAGCTAGATGTTTTTTAATACTAAAAGCGGTAATAAGTCGACTAAAAATATATTCTTCAATTGAAGGTCTAATAATTGCCTTCAGTATTGTGATGTATTGAGGTAGATAATCGTACAACACTGACCGTAAATTTTTCATAGTCGTGCACACATCTAATACGACTATCTAGATAGATCTATGTGTATGTTAACAGGGGTCATCAAGAACGAATGAATTAATAAAAACATACGGCAGGCAGTTATTATTAACGAAAGTTGCTACTTATCAGGCGAGTTTTCGAGAATTGGAAGATTTAAATCGGTAATTATCTACGTTTAGTTTTTATTTTATTAGTAATAGTAAACTAAACTTGACGTGCGTTCTACGAGCAATTTTTCTACTTACAGTTGTGTATGTTTTCTCAAATTTTGAAATTACGTATAAACTATTCCATACCTATGCATAAATACGAGAATGAGACACATTATTTTTTGTTATTATTTTCATTCCTTTTATATTACTTTCTGTCGTGTTCATGAAGCAGTAAGGGTACTATAGATCTATAATAACGATCTTATTTGCTTAAAGGATAATTAGACACTTAGCTTTTTGTATTGTCATTTTCGTGATGTTGTAACCTTCAGGGAATTGTGCAGTTAGTTTTACCAGATGGTATTATCGACACAATTTAATTTTTTTTTGTAGGATAGTGGATAATTTCAGCTAATATATCGCGACTGATTTTTGAAAGACGTTTCTTATTCGTTCTATCTCTAACAGAGTTCAATGCAAGATGTAAAATGTTTTAATTTCTTACACATTAAGAGCACGCCGCCGTGGCACCTTTTTGTTTTTGACGCTAGAGGCGCTAGTCATTCTAAATTTGAATTTAATTACTGATGGTTTTACTAAAAATAAACAGGTAGCGTCACATGCGTTCTGTTGACGTGCATATATTTTTCTTTACAGGACTGTACTAGCAGAATTATTGATTTCTCGCATAAAATTAATTCTCAGCATTACTTGCTCGTGGGTTTGTGTTCAACTAATCTCTTATTATGCGCGAAATTTGTTAAAGGTTTTAAATTAACGCGCCAAATGCCTATCGCCGTAGCGCCATTCGTGCTGATTCTTATGAAGTTTTGTTCAAAAACATGGGTGACGTTACTCGCATCGAATTTTTAAATTTACTCAGCTGGCACATAGTTTAAATATTTGACAAAAATTTTAAATTGGTGTACCTATTATAACAGTATCTAGATGATCAGCGTAAATACAAATTAGGAATAGTGTTAAATTTATAGTTTTATGTTTTGCTAAGGAAAGTAAGTTTTTTACCTTATTTGCATGTTTCACAAGAAAAAAATTATCTGAGCATCTAAGTTACTTTATTAAGTAACATCTATTAACTTGTTTCATTTCGTTTTCTTTTTAATTAAGTCGCTGAGTACATATAAAAATGCCTATATGATGTCTATACTAGCGCCATCTGTGTCGTGTGCCTTGGCGCGGCGAGGTCTTAATACTAAAAACGATAATTTGTAGAATGGTGACCGAGTTTAAAGTTCCCGCCGCAGCGCGCTGCCGGACGAAGTTGTGGACTGCGTTTAAAATGCAGAAATTGCTACATAATGAAAAGCTAACTCCGTCAAAGCCGGTCCCAAGCCCGTGTTGAAAAAAGAGGAGGGTTGTACGATAGGGCTAGTAACCCACTGCGTAAAACTTATAAACACTAAAAAGCTTGCCAATGGCCTCGGATCGGACGGATCATATGATGACCAAACTAGCAATAGAAAAAAGGACTTACGAGTAAAGGATAAACGAATGTGAATTTCACATATACTGAGAATAGCAACGTGGGATGTACGAGGTATAAATCTGAAAGAAGAGCTATTAAGAGAACTAAACAAAAAGCACTTTTGATATAGCTGTCATCTCGGAAACGAAGAAGAAACTCAAAAATGCACAAAAATACGACACATATACAATGATATACATCGGAGTAGAAAGAAATAGAAGAGCAGCAGCGGGTATAGCAATTTTAATAAGAAATGGTCTTAAAACAAAGACACAGAACTATTTATATGTATATAAATAAGAGAATAGTTACAACAAAAATAAAAACAAGAGCAAACTTAACAATATGTGGAGTATATACGCCTGAAGAAGAACGACGACAAGAAACAGAACAATTTTATAAGAAATTGCAAGACGTAATAAAAAAAATAAACCAAAATGATTATATAATCATCGCTGGGGATCTGAACGCTAGAGTTGGAGACCAACCAGTACCAAACACGGTCGGAAAATTATGAGAACCCACGTTAAATGAAAACGGACAACATCTGATAGATTTCGCATTACAGAATAAGCTTAAAATAACTAGCACCTTCTTTAAAAACCTAGTGATATCCAAAACCAAAATATATTTAAAATGGAAAAAAGATAAAAGTAATAAAATAACACAAAAAAAAGTACGTTTATAAAGTTAACCTCTTAGAAGATGAAATTACCAGGAGACTATACCAGAATAGACTTAATCAATACCCACTAATGGCAGAAACAAGCGAAAACATAGAGTACGAATTAGATAACATTCAGAATGCAATAAAAAAGCAGCAGACGAAGCAATAGGTAGAAAACTCAAATACACAAAAAATAAGGGATTAAAAATATGGAATAACGATCTGGAAACAGTGATAAAAGAGAAAACAGACGCCTCTACCAAAACTGGCTGCAAGATAGAAACAACAAAGAGAAATACAACGAGTATGAACAAAAACGTATTTTAGCCAAAGTAGAAGTACAGAAAGCCCACCAACAAAGTTGGGACAAATTTATAAGCGATCTAGAATACAATCTATATGACCGCCAACAAACAATATACAGGGTGTTTCTTAATAACATGCTAATATTTAAGGAGGTTATTCTTGGGTCCATTTTGAGAAAAAAACTTCATATGAACATATGTCCTAAAGGTCTTAACTTTTGAACTACAGGGTGCTAAAGTTTTAAGAAAAAATTCTTTTTTTTATGATAACTTTGGTATGACAATAGATATTTTTGTGAAACGTAGTACGCATTTTCTACGCATCAAAAGGCATTTTCTGCTGTACAGCATAATTTTTTACTCTTGCCAGTGGCGTTCGTGCGGGATTTGCACTGAATCATTTTAAAGAGAAAAGTGATACGCCACTGCTTTTTCTTAAAGTAAAAATTATTTTTGAAATCCTTATTCCTTTCTGAGCAAATCTGGTCTCTTGATTTTTTTTCGTTTGACGTACGGTTTTCGCATACAAAAATAAAATTCATACATTTGCACGTTGTTATGAAATTGGGTATTATCAAGGATTAAAAACGTATCTAATTTTATAATTTTACCGTTTAAAAATTATTCTCTTAAATAAATTTTTGTTTAAAGTTACATAAATTGGTTTTTGTCGTACGTGGTCTAGCGAGATGCAAATGAATGAATTTTATTTTTGTATGCGAAAACCGTACGTCAAACGAAAAAAAATCAAGAGACCAGATTTGCTCAGAAAGGAATGAGGATTTCAAAAATAATTTTTACTTTAAGAAAAAGCAGTGGCGTATCACTTTTCTCTTTAAAATGATTCAGTGCAAATCCCGCACGAACGCCACTGGCAAGAGTAAAAAATTATGCTGTACAGCAGAAAATGCCTTTTGATGCGTAGAAAATGCGTACTACGTTTCACAAAAATATCTATTGTCATACCAAAGTTATCATAAAAAAAAGAATTTTTTCTTAAAACTTTAGCACCCTGTAGTTCAAAAGTTAAGACCTTTAGGACATATGTTCATATGAAGTTTTTTTCTCAAAATGGACCCAAGAATAACCTCCTTAAATATTAGCATGTTATTAAGAAACACCCTGTATAAAGCCATGAAACATCTAAATAGTAATGAGAAAGACACAGCAAAAATCAATTATATACAGAAGGAACAGTGGCTAAACTACTATAAAGAGCTATGGAATGATAAGATTCTAGATAAGGAAATAGAGAACGAATTAGGAAGAGACTATCTAAGAAATGTAGATACTATAACGCTAGAAGAACTTAACGAAGCATTAACTAAAAGTAGAAACAGGAAAACCACAGGGCCATATGGAATAAACAAGGAGTTGATTAAATATGGAGGTCTCTTATAGTAAAACATCGATTCTTACATTTTATTAACATGTGCTGGCAAAGAGCAAAATTACCAAAATCATGGTTATAGAGCATCGTACAATCAATTTTCAAAAAAGGTGATCGTAACAAGTGCCAGAATTATAGAGGCGTAAGCCTATTAAACGTCGGATACAAAATTTACTCCAATATAATTAATAAACGATTGCAAACGATAACTGAGACTATCCTAAGCGAAGAACAAAGCGGTTTCAGGAAAGGACGGTCATGCATAGACAATGTGTCCACACTACAGCAGATTATAGAAAAAAGGCGAGAATTTAACCTAGAAACACATATAGCTTTCATTGATCTGGAAAAGGCCTTTGGCTATGTTTCAAGAAAGAAACTGGAATATCATGAAAATGTCAAAAAATAATCGTTTTTCGAATTTTTAAAAACAATTCCATGGGGCTAAAGAAAACTAAAGACGGAGAAACAAATTCGTCTGACTAAAATTTGATAGAAGGCAAAAATTTAATATCCTTAAATATTGCTAGACCTAAAAATAAAATTGTGAACGTTATTCTACTATCACCCATGACCAATTTAGCTTAAACAGCTGTTTTTTTACCGTCCCACTGTGGGACGGATTCAATTTTTAGGCGGTCAAAAATGCAAATTATTTTTTCTTAAAACAGCAGTAAACTTGTCTAAACTTGTCAATTTACATCTGATTTTGCATACAGAATGCTATATTTTATATCCGCATGCGCGGTTTTGTGTTAGCATGTAATTGGCGCGTGTGTGATTCGCAACAAATGATCTATAAACATCAACGAGTAACGTAACTAGCTTTTACGTCCCACTGCTGGGCACCGGCACTCTTCTCTGCCACGTACTCTTCTCAGCGCTAAGGTGGAGTACGGGGGACCTACAGTTTTACGTCGAATCCGAACGACTAACATCCAGAGAAGGTTTCAGGCATTAAGGCCCCACGGCTGCCTACACCGGATTGGGGAATGTGAGTGGCGGGTTGCGGCATAGATTTTTATTACTGCATGGCTTCGGCGGGGAATCGAACCCTAGACCTTTAACGTTAGAGGCTGAACGCCCAACCTCTACCACCACTCTGACCGAGTGCCATTTATCATATAACTCAAAAAGTTTTTGTTTGAATTTTTTAAAAGTGTATGTTTTATGTATGTATAAGGTAAGAGCTTTTAAATGACAATTAATTATAAAATAGTTTCTCATTTGTTTTAAAATAACATCAACTTATAGTAATACGATTACAAACAAAATTTTTCGAGTTTTCTGTAGAGAAGTATAAATTAAGGGGGGGGGGGGTTAAGGCAATCTTGTTCTTGCTTTGTTTTGTGTCCAAAAGCATCTTATTTTTAATACTACTTAAGCTGTCTGCCAAACTTGCTATATTGCAATTTCTAATTAATTTTGTTTATAGATATCACAATGTGAACGTGACAAATAATCAATTATTTAAGGCTTTAACACATCATGGAACGACACTAAATCCGTGCACAAGTGAATAGCACAGATTTAAAAAAAATTATATTAAACGCGAAATTGGATGTGGCTGGGATTCAGACGATTTTGTAGTACTTTAAACAAAAAATCTTCACTACGATCTTTACCGAAAACAACCGTATCAAAGTTATCTCTAGAAGCTGCAGAACTGTTAAACATTAAATATGAGGAAAGACCAAGTGATAGTGAAAGCGATTCAGACTCTATCTCTGTCTCAGATGATAGTAGTTGAAAACATAGTTTTCTTTAGTGTTTTCTTCTTTTTGTAATATTACACTGTTTATAACTTTAATTTTTGTAATAAATGTTTGTTTTTTCCAATTTTTAGAATTTTTATTAAAAAACGAGTCAGAATTTTTAATTAATTATTATGTTTTTTGAAAAACTAACATCATATGTGAATTTAGCGCAAATGCTTCTATGTATAACAATGGCTAAATAATTTTGGTCACCTAGTTGTCGAATCCGTCTCACAGTGCGTCCCCTGTTTTATACGTGAAGAGGTATGAAATTTCAGTTTTCAAAAATTCATAGAAACCGCCATAGAGAAATTAGCGGTCTGGGACACGACTTAAATTGTATATCGTTTCTAGTTCTATTAGCTTATAAAATTAAAAAACCGTGTCGCCAGTTTTTGAGCAATATTTGTATGAACATGTGAAAAGTTTGAAATACAGTTTACTTTATAGTTTTAGTAGTTTTCGAAATTTTTGTAGTGTGAAACATTGTGTGCCATTAGGGCATTGATAATATTAAATTTTATCCCAATGTGTTAACTCGTTATTGAGTAAATGAGTGTTAAAAAGTATGACAGACAAATTAGTGAGCTGTGGCCCGAACCAAATTGTAGCTTATCTCCAGCTCCATGAGCCTACAAAGTAAAAAATCTTGTAGCCAGTTCTTGAATATTTTTTTGAAAATTTTAAACGTTTTAAAATATTTTTACTTTATACGAGTAGTATTTATCTGCATCTCGAAAATTTTGGTGTATAGTAAAATTGTGTCTCTACAGGGCTATCACCATAGAAAATTTGCAAATTTCCTTTGGAGAATTATTACAACGCTTAAAGTCTATGTCCTTTTGGCAACTTGTTTTTTAGTAACATTAATAAGGGGTTAAAGTTAAAATTTTGAA
Organism: Ctenicera cuprea; assembly: GCA_958336395.1. Taxonomy (NCBI): domain Eukaryota; kingdom Metazoa; phylum Arthropoda; class Insecta; order Coleoptera; family Elateridae; genus Ctenicera; species Ctenicera cuprea. The sequence goes on along the minus strand of OY284486.1, from coordinate 79,997 downwards.
AGATCTTATCGGGCATCATTTTGAAGTTAGAGAGTTCTGAAAACAGCGTTAGATTTGTTCTAAGATCTTCTATCAGATTCTGTATCAGATTTAGAAACTCGTTATCCGAAAAAAATGATACTAAAAAGCATGACCTCTAACTTTTGCTTCCGGTTTCGAATTTCTTTAAAATATGCATGGAATCTGAACATTTTCACGAAATCAATACTTGCCTGTACTAAAAGTGTAGGAAAGTAAAAAGTCATTGCTTGGTAGAAATATTGTTCACTTCTATTTTTTACTAAAGTTTATGCAAATAACATGCTGCAAATGTTTGAATAAGATGCTTAAAACTCAGATACTATTCTACAAATTATCGAGTATACGAATTTATTGTTCAGAACTATTGGCACCGTTTGGGCTAAAATCGAAATTGTTAAAGAATACTTGGTACAATCAAAATTAAAACTTATTATAGGAAAATGAAGTTCATTAACGAAAAATAAAATTTCTTAAAAAAACGAAAAGTATTTTAAAGAAAAAGAATTATTTATTTTTTCATATTTTTCATTAAATTTTTCTTTAACAAAGAAACTGGTTTTTTAACAAAATGTCTTTTCCTTTATAAAAATATTTTCTTCTCTATAAGATGTTATTCATCTCTGTACTATTTGACAACGTTGTATTACGTGACGTTGACTACACATTTTTAATTGTGGCCCCACACGGCGCCATATACAGAACAAGTAAATTTATAGTAAATCTAAGGAACATTCCTACGTCTGACGCAGCGAACAAGTAACAACTTATAAATTTTTATTATTAAAGTAAAACATAAAACATTTTATTGTTAGATTTTGTTTTGTTATTAAATAATAAAGTTATCTTAGAAGTTAACAAATAAAATTCTTTTTTTTTAAATGTAAGGTGTGGAATAAGAAAACGCTTTATAGCCCAACACTATTATCAATTTCGGATGAGTTCCAATATCAAAACTTCAGTCAATGTGCTAATTTTGAAATATATTAATAAGTTTCCCGAGTACGCGTATATAAACACAATAATGGGTTTGTTTAGTCGTGATTGCACCTGTGTTCACAACATCGCAGATATAGCTATGAAATGACCGCAGCAGGCGCTGAAATTCACACGGCTTACTTGATGAGAGCCGCAAATGGGGTCCAATGTTTACACCCGGCCCTGGAATTATTTCCCACTAACAGAGCTTTTATAGTCTGCTATAATTATTAATGAGCGCTATCAAAATTGTTGCTTTATTAGGGAAGCCCAAAGAGGGATTGTAGCTGATAAACCTACTTGTAAAAAGTTCGTTTTATTTGTTTTTATGAAAGAGCCATTAAAAGCATTTTTTAAAGAATGCAGATTAACTCATATTTATTTTTCGAGAAAAAACAGCAAGTTATTTAATAACAATAAGTAGCAGCTTTGCTTCGCTGAAGTTTATATTAATGTATAAATAAAATAATTACTTACTTCAACAATATTCACATTTTTTAACTTTTATAGGAAAAGAGAGATTTTTAAACGAAGTCTAGTTGTGGGTATGTGGTTGAGTATGTGCCCCCCATAATTCCCAAACGGATGGTCCGATTTCGATCAGATTCGGCATGTAAATTCGACCAGAAAATAAGCTTTAAAAAAAATCCGAAACTACTAAACTAGCGGTAATTTCAGTTATAGAAATATATAATTTGCTCACATTAATTTAATAATAAATAGAAATTTTCACAGAACCCTTTGGAGCTAGTGTTCGTCTTTTTTAAGAAAAACAATCTGTACAATTTCTAACGGGGAAAAAATTCATTACTTTAGAAATTTAATTGTTTCAAAATTGAGCAATCTTGCAACGAAAGCTGCGTGAAGTTATTACCTTAGTTTTAGATCCACCAATAGATCCTGGCCTGATGGAGCCTGTTTCGTAAAACCTTGTTAAAATCTTTGAAACACAACCATGAGACACCAACAGTTGTCTGGAAATATCGCAGGGGCGCACTCCTAAAAGGGCAAGCTCCACGATGCGGCGTCGCACGCAGTCCGGTAAAGGGCGACCGTTCACAAACACACCACCTAATTGATTTACTCCTGCTTGTCCTATAAATGAATACAAAATTAATATATTAGCATCACAATGAGCTTTTAAAATGGATGAGGGACCAAAAATGATGATGAGGAAAACTCAGGGGGGGGGGGGATTCAAGATAGCGAGTTTGTAAATACAAATAGAGCAAATTATGTTATTTTTCCTGAGGACAAATAAATTAAATAAACCCATCCAACACTGTAGAAAAGTAGAATGAAGGGAAACACGAACAATTTTATAGCGAACCCTTTTTGGTTTGTAATTTGGGTACAATCTAAATTGGTAATACCTCGAATATCTCGACATACTAATTTCATAAATAACCGCCGCGTTGATCCTCCTGGAACACCTGTATGTGGGTAATATCTGGACAGTGGCATCAAGAAGCGGTGACAGCCACCGCTACCCACAGGTGAAGACTTGATTCGTTAATAATTGCGAGTTAAGCGCCTCGTGATGCGTGTTTTCGGGAGCCTCAACGACCATTGTCCAACAACTTAAAACATCCCCGTCTTTGCGAGCCGCGAGCGAAGCACATTTACCGCGGAATCAGAACTGAAAGTATAAGTAATAAAATAAATTGCAATTACAGCCTGCCGAACAAATTCGGCCTCGGGTTTGCCGCTCATTATAAGATGGTGTAAGCCCGCTACTTGCATAAATCCTAATTTGAGAGTATCGGAACGAAATTGGTGTGCCTTTTAATAATCTTTCCTTTACGAGATCAATTTATGGTTTGCAAAACACGTATAAGGTCGTCGATTAACCACCCTTCGAATTTTGCAGCAGAATTTTCGAATTAAACCAAAATTATAAGCATTCGAAGCTATTAGCATTGATTGGCAACTGCTCTTGATTTATCGAAATGTGCCTGTAAAATGGATGGTTTAACACACACGGTACCTGTAGGAACTTGTGTTTTCAATAAATTTAAGTTTTTTGTACTTTACAAATTACTTTATCAATTCGTTTGTACATCTGACGAAACATAACGATCTTTGGATTAGTACAGTTAAATGTCTATGATTTAAAAAATTGTCTTATTGCCAATGCAATATGTTTGCTTATTTGTGGTTGATTTGAATTTATTTTGAATTTAATTCTAATTTATTATACACGCTGATCTTGTGTAAGTACTCCATGTTTATTGAGTTTAGGAGGGTTTTCTCTCTACTACACACGTCATTAATTTAATAATAATAAGAATCATAATTGCTTAACGATTGATTTACAAAATACATTACCCAATAGGTTAATAAAGACTAAATTTAGAATTGCAACTTGCAGTCTTTTGTCAATTATTTTACAAATTGCACATTATCCTAAAAGATGTTTCTTTTTAATCAAATTGATTCTCTGTGTTGGTATATATGAGGTCGACCTAGAATTTACTTGTGGATAAAAATCTGTTTTAAAAGAGCCGTCGCGAGTTGCGTGATCTAGAAAAGTTACACCTGCCAAAACACCTTATAAGAATCCAAAACGATTAGATTTTGTCTTTAGAAGTCACGCCAAAATTGGTTCTTAAATAACTATGAAATTATTTCTAACATAAATGTGCATATTTTCACCTGGTAGGTATAATAATGTCTACCATCTCGAATGTCTGTTAATATTTTAAAACTACAACTGATATCGGGTGTGAAATTTTAACATTCTGCTGGTCTCGAACGGTAGCTAGAAACAAAATACCAATTAAGGAAGTCGTATCCGATTAAAATATTATTTATACCCGTTTGATATCGTTTCCCACGAGTTTCGTTTTTAATTATTCCTCAAATTTTGTTTAATATTCGAGTAAATCTCGATTATTATTCTTAATTTGAAATAATTGATTTTTATTCGACGGAAGCCAGTTCTAAAGCTGAAAGATCTTTATCGAGGCAACATTAAATACTTTAGGTCTTTTATTAACTAAATTAACAAAATTATTTCTAATTATTTATGCACCGATTAAAAGACAGAACTGAACTTTTGATAAAGCTGGTAAAATTCTCGATTTATTGATATTATTCTTACCGGCGCGGCGCGGCGCGGCGGTGAAGCTAAACAGCTAAAAATCTATTGTAGAACGTACTTGCAAAACCTACGTTTATTCATTTTTGTATAGTTAATATCATTTCGAAGCCAGTTTTGTGTTACCATTTTCTTAAATGTAGGTACTTGTTAATTTATTTTTTGTCTAGTTAGACTTTGTTTTTATTGCTGCAAAACAAACGATTAAGTACTTTTCATCAATTTGAAACTCCACATATTTGTATGGTGCCCAAAAGTGTTATTTTATGATATGTTAAAGTTGGCATTTTCGCAACCAATTAAGTTCTTTCGCAAGTTTGCCGTTACACTCCCGCAGAATAATTGCCAGCACGTTAATGTTCTCAACGTATAATACGTGTAAGCGAAAAACTTTACGATCGGATACGGACGGGCATTCTATTATCTCTCGAAAAAATAGCTACTTTACAACTTATGAGATTTGCAGTTGCGTTATAGGCTGGAGAAATGAAAAAAAAACATTTAATGCAGGGCAGGGGTTAATCTTTTGCTGAGTAGGATTTTTATCGTGAACTGTAAAAACATCTTTATTTTGAATGTAATTTTGTAAGGTGAATGGGAATCTCGACACTGTAAGGTATAAGAGAGTATGATGATGAAATTAATGAAATAACAATACATCTTTTAAAACCTTACGAAAATATTAAGTTACATTAAAATTTAAAATTGTTATTATAAGAAACGTAATTAAAATAACAATTATTAACTTCAACAATTATTTATTTTAATCTTATACATGTCATTTTCAAAGCTAACATTAAAAGTAAATAGTTGCGGTGTTGTTATAGGAACAATAGAATTTGATGACTTGATCTTGGTTATCTACGTCTGCAGATGACTTGATTTTATGTTCCAAAACTTTCAATAATAGTGAATTTAAGAAAGCAATTGACTCTTTCGTTAAAGGTACAGTTTGTAGCTATTCCGGGTGTATTTCCTGTATTGCTATTCTGATATGTACAATTTTTCAATTATTTCGAAATCTGAGGTTTAGCCTGTCACATTTTAGATGAACCCACGGAAAAGGAACTAAATGTATTAAAATCCGCAAACCGAGATGGCAGTACAATGTGCCCCTGTTCCAATCCAGCGACTTAAAAATACCTCATCCAAGCAATTTCAAACATTCCATCTATAATGGGGAGATGCTCTATCTTGTTAAAACCAGTAGGACACATTTGGACTACATGATTCTTAGTTGCGGAGAAATAAAGTAATAATAAATAATAACATTTCTGGATTGCTGTTGTTTTGCGAAAGATCTAAATAACGATTTGCAATTAGAGTATTATGTACCAACAACATACTGCCGAGAGTTTTTGTGAAATTTTGTGTTATTCTACCACCCGGTGGGAATAATAAGCTAAATTGCCTATTTACAAAACCATTTAAACAAAAAGCAGCTTCATCGGAAAACACAGCGTTGTTGATAAAATTGTGATTATTCACTACGTTTCCAATATCAGTGACGTAGCCAGGGGGAGGGGAAAGGCAACAAAGAACTTTGTTAAGTACATACATAACATATAGCTTACTATTTGGTTTTTAGCGTAGGGGCCCGTAATGAGGCAAATTGGAATAAATTGTTTCGCTAGTTTCAAAATTCTTATTTGCATATTATAATTTTTATATAACCTTTATTTAAAATCGACAGATCTGTTTGTAGCGTTCTCCAAGTATAATTTCTGATTATGCCGTTGTCCATGACTATCTCGCAAAATAACATGGATTATCATCTGACAGTTTTGGCACTAGATGCAATACCTTATACGCGCCTTAGAACTGCTTTGGTATAATGGTATACCAACATCTGCATTTTGACAATCGTTCTCATTTACAGCTATAATTATGTTGACAATTTTGGATTTTTCACACAGAAAATAAAACATCTAATAATTGATCGGGATTAGTTGACGACTGTAGATGTTCAAATTTTTCGGTTTTCGGTTTTTTAAAATTTAGCAAGACCTGCTGAAAATCCTTCTAAACATTTGTTTGGATCTTATATGTACACTACTTTTAAAGTCTTTATCATATTTAGAAATTAAAAAAAATGTTAATAACGTTTCTTCTTAAAAAAAATGCAAAATCGTTGCCATATGTTAAAAAAATGTATAAAATACGAGCTGTTCAATGATTACGTTGACACCTAGTATGTTGAACTTGTTATTTATTATTTTATTTATATTAATTTAAACTGGACCGAAACAAAATCTTTAGGTGGTTTGCCAAAAATTTAAGTAATAAAATAGGTACAGTATTGCAATACATGTAACTTTATCTGAAGCGAACAAGGCAATCCACTTTTTCGAAACGCATCATTCAAACGCAAGCAACTCTGACATACATTCAGGGGATACGATTAATATTTATAAAATATGTTATCCAATTACGCTGGCATACTTCGAATAACTGATTTACTTATATATTATTTAGTAGCAGCAAAAACCAGCTCAACTGCCACGATTTCAAAATGAAAACCAAGAAGAATCAATAGGTGTTGTGTGATAATTAATTTTTGTTCGATTTGCTCCCAACATTTTTACACCCACATCAACTAAATGGTTGATTTCTATTAGGTAGTATTACCGAGTTTGGTATAATCTTTATGATGAAAGTTCATCGATCAAATGTTATGATTATCATTGTACCCCATGTTACAGTTGTAACAAAAGCAATTCTAATTAGTCATAGCATTTTGTTTTAAAATTATGTTTAGGAAAACATGGTAATATTTAATTTTTGTACTCACTGCGTAGGAAATGACATTTCGCTTACTCTAGTGGCAAAGCGAAACGTCAATTTCCCGATCTACATATCCAGGAAAATTAACAAAAAGCACTGGACCTCTCAGGCATTTTACAAAATAATCGTCTTTACAATAATAAAATTTAATTTATAATAGATATTTACAAACCAAATGCGGGAAAGCAATGTTCTCGCATGAGCGCTGTGTTTTTTGTGAATTCGCGGATTAAGCTTTCTCGCATAAGGTTTGTACAATATTCTTGTATCGAACAGAAATACACTAATAATGTAAAATAATTAGTAATTTAGAATTTCAAGCGAATGCTTGTATTTTCAAGCCAATAGAGGTAGTAGGTTGATAGCAATTGTCTTATGCAGTTGTCGACTGACATATCATATTTTTAAATTTTATTATTAATGATTAGTCTTCAATTTGTAACATTTAATAAATGAAAATTGCAGAAATGGTACTTTATAAATTAAATTTTATTATTGTAAAGACGATTATTTTGTAAAATGTCTGAGAGGTCCAGTGTTTTTTGCTATTTTTCCTGGGTAAGTAGATCGGGAAATTGACGTTTCGCTTTGCCACTAGCGTGCGCGGAATGTCATTTCCTACGCAGTGAGTACAAAAATTAAATTACACACTTTTTGCTGTATGGGAACGTATATTTGCGCAAAAATAGCCTTCTTTGATTTGAACAAGCGACACAAATTTTTGCACTTAAGGTAGTTGGTAAATTTTTTAAAAAGCATTTTCTTCTGTGTCTATCGCCGACTGTACAAAAAAATTTTAAATAATATATAGTACACTTACCAGTATGAGGCATTATTGAAGCTCCAACAAATTTTAGATGGTTCTTCGTCCTAAAACAAAAGTAAATGCAACAGTTTCATATTTTTGAATGAAAATTTAATTAAATACTTTTTAATATTAGGAAATTATGGCAAAATATAGTAAAGCCTTTCTTATTCTCGACATTAAATTACAATTCGTGATATGAAAAGGGTTTTACTGTATCAAAATCGATTACAAAATAGCCGGTAGACTTATATTACGTAGTTTGCATATCGCGGGGGTGTGAGGAATATCTAAAGAAAATTACAGAACAAAAAATCTCCAGGAGTTTTTGTTCGTAAGGTTGTTCAGTTTTCAGCAGTTGTTTCGAGATTCGCCAGTGACCGATTACACCTTGTAAATCTACCTTTTAGTAGGGGTAGCTCCGCTCGACGGCCGTTTTGGGGCTGTGGTACTACACGGGGCACCGTGTCGGAAAGCGTGACGAAGGGTCGTTTGGACTCTTTGTGATGCTAATGTCGCCGAGGTGGGCTCGATTAAACGAATTAACCATTATTCCCCTCACCTTACACTTTTGCAATTTTACACTAGACACGGCAGTATACGCAATTATTTTACAACCAACTTATATGAAAAAAGTTAAGTACATGCGAATTGATGCACCACTGATTTTACATTTTAAGCGATCTTTGACGATTCTAAATTTGAATTGAACTTATTCAAAAAATGTTTACAAGGATGTATCGACTATAATTTAAATCGTCGAGGTTTGCAGCATATGAAAATCGTTTCCGTTTGCAGTCTGTTTTGTTTTAGATCATTTCAAAGGATCTGAGATATTTTCCGCGGGCGTTATCTGTTATTGACAAAAAGGTCCTATAAACATGTTTCCAAAAATGCTTCCCTGAAGACTTACAGCCGGTTAAGGATGACCTATAAGTAGGGGTGACAATACCCGATAATTTGAATACCCGAGTTCCGCTTTTAATACCCGAGAATTACCCGTTACCTGTTAATTGCCTGTTACCTGATAATGAGCTGTTACCCGATAGTTACCCGTTACCCGATATTTACCCATTTACTCGATAACTATCCGTTACCCGATAATACAACAAGTTTAATAGCAAAGAGCATATTATTTTAATAACGATTAGGAAAAACAACATTGTTTTATTAATTTGAAGGTGTGTTCTTGTCAAAATGTATGTGCGCTCTTAGTATTTTTAAAATTTTGTGGTGAAAAACGTTACCGACCTCTGCTTTAAAGCATAGTAAAACAGATTGCATCAATTATGCATTAAAATTAATGGTTTTAGTAATTAAATTTAAATATCAATTGACACCTTTTTAACGGGTATAACGAGTATGAAGTCATGTTAATTATTTAGTAAAATTATTGGGTAATGGGTATTTATGAAGCAACCGGTCGTTTTCGGGTAATTATTTGGTAACGGGTTATAATCGAGTACCATAATTAGTTTCGTGAAACTGTTTGTTTCAAAGTCAAGTGACTATTCTAGTATATAGTCTTTGAGGCTTTTGCAGTCTCTCGAACTGTCAATATTACAATTTTTTTATTCGGCTGAGAGTGAGTCGTCTTTTGGAGATTACAGCCAGCATAACCAGGTAAGGACCGACTTGTAGCTTGTCTTCCTTTATAAGCAATTGCCCTAAAAGTTTGCTCAAACTTTTAGAGCAAATGCTTGTAAAGGCAGGTCGGTCCTTACCTGATTATGCTGGATGTAATCTCCAAATGCCGACGCAGTCTAAGACGAAAGTAAATTGTAATCTTGACGACTATTCTACTGTTTAGAACATTTTGGCCTGATCACGTTACCTTGAAATAAGCGGCACCCTAAGATAAAATTACACATTATGCAGCAATTTGAAAAGGATGACTGCATAATGCATATAAAATTTAAAGCAATCAACAGTTGCATCTTAAAGGTTATCTTCAACCGCCTATAACTATTCAAGGAAGCATTTTTGAAAACATGTTTATGGAACATTTTGATCTTATTTTTAAACGTTCAATACGCTTTTTAGCGAAGGAACACGAATTTCTAAACACCCTATCTACTATGCAAAATTGGATCATTTTTTTGGTAGTGTTTATCAAAATAAATATAAACGTGCTCTGTAAATAAGGCCCAGGCCGAACAACAGTAGCAAACAAGCCTTTTCAGGAAATCAGCAGGCAGTCGGTCTATCTATCTATAATTACACACAGGTATTATGTTTAAAGTTGATGTTCGTGATAATCTGGATGATTTATTTGTGGGGTAGTATATAAAGTCCCGTTATTTTTGACGGGATGGGCAGTAGCTCTATTTTACTCTAGTACACCGATTATGAATCGTGGCGGAGAATGATCGCCATCTTCGTAACAATTTCCTCTCTAATGAAGCCACCCAGTAGCGACTTCGACCGCCGCCGTCACCGTAACGACATTTCAATAATTGAATTATTTATGGACTTGTGCCCCTGACAGGTAACAGAGACACCGCGATTATGATTGATATTTACTTAACTCACGATAATCATTGGATACTGCTTCAACATAATCATATATTTACATTTTTTGACCTTGTTTATTATCGATAATTATCGTCGAGTTCCTTTTGCGGCCTCTTAAAAGGATAGATGCCATGAAATGTTAGAAGGCTTTCTCGGTGGAAAAGAAATTATTGTTAACTCCTCGCGAGAATAAATATTTCTCCCTATCGCCGACATTCGTACATACACGTATACGGCCACCCTTTTCATAACACGTAACCATGACGTAATAAAAATTAGAAGCGCGTTCTAATTCTATGCACCATTTCGTGGTGAAAAATTTGAAATTAATGTAAATCGGAATCATAAGCGCAAACCGCGACGTGTTCAACCCAAATTATTCTGGTAGTTAACTCACATTTGCATCTGCGGTCACGCATTTTGATATCTGGGCTTATTACTGAACATAGGAGGCATGTATCTACTTTTTTTTGTTCACGTTTTGCAAAAATCTGTCGATTTGCTCACGTAAACTCAAGCATTTTGCACCATACATAATGTTAAGAAAATTGCATTGTAAATAAGAAAAATAAAAAAATAGAATAATTTTCAGTACCCTAATTTAATGTTTCGTAAAAACATGTCTACTTCCAGCTAAGGTATTCTTGTTGTTATTGTTCTCCTAGTAAAAACAAAAAGTTTTGTACCCCGCGCAATTTTCAAATGTACGCAATATGGGATTGAAAAAAAGTATGAAAGCCACCGAATACTTTGTGTTCTCTACAATTGTGGACGAAGCGGTGATAAATGGTGAAAAACTAAGATATAAAATTTACCACCGCCACAAATTATGTAAAATGTATTAACTTAAATCAATTATCAGGCGACGGCAGATCTACGTAAACTATGGAACGCCGTTTTACTTTTTAGTAGAAGCGAATTTCAAAAATAAAGTTATATATTGACATGCGTTAAAAATATTTTAGAGATGTAATTAGTTTATTATAAAAAATTGTAATAAAGCATATTTGAATTGAAAATATCTGGTATATTTTTTATAATTTCAAATTATCTCTGAGATATTTTTAATAATCTATTTAGAAATATCATATAGATATTTTAAAATATTTAAACGCAATTTGAATTTAAAATATTTTAGATACTTTTAAGAGCGGCCGTAGCTCAGTGGTAACGCGCGGGCTACAAATGCAGCGGATCCGGGTTCGATCCACGGCCGGTCGTTCTTCCTCGCAAGACAACGGGAAACCAGTGAGGTGAATTTTTCCTAGGAAAACCTCTCTGGAGAGGAAGTGCACGCACTTTCTGTGGTTCGGAGCCCACGTTAAACTGTAGGTTCTCTATGTCTGTTTAATTAAATTTATATTTTCAATATCTTAGATAAATTAAAATGATTGTATTATTTCGAAATATTTTAAATTTCAATTATGCAATAAATTTAATTTAAAAAAACGTAGATGCTTTAAAATAAAAGAGTTGTCGAATATCTAAGATATTCGGAAATCATCGCCATCTTGAAGGTTTGTACTAACGATAAGTCGAACTGCGTTTGGCAACGTTGCGACTTGCGTTGTCATACTATAAACTCATTTAATGATGCATTAATTTATGTGTTACCCCGCGCAAACTGAGCTGCTAAGTAATACAGTACGTGTTGTAACAACCAATGACATCAGCTGTTTATTTTAAGACTCTTAGCCAATGACAACTAGAATTATCGCAATAATTTCTTTGTAGGAAGATGCGACGTTATCCGCACTATAACCATACCAAGAATGTCAACAATTTATTTTGATTTTTGCTTTTAATAATAATTATGCGGTTTTTAATTAATATGTGTTAATATTTTTGCTTGTAGACTATTCTAAAAATCGCACCAGAGAATTAAAAATTTTCTATAATTTTATATTTCATTGATACTTAAGCATAATCGTGTTGCTATGAGACAACAATACTCGCCTTTACTGATATGTAGTATTTCATAGTAAGACGATTTCGGTTTTCAGTGAGGCGACAGAACTCTCTGAAATGTTCAACCTCGTTTTCTAAATTATAAATAATTTTGTTTGGTTGGTTATCATCGGCAGCGTAATTTTTTACATAAATCAAAAACACTATTAGTTCTTAAAATATTATTGCTGCAAGTATTAAAGAAGAAATGTTTACTTTAAAGTGGTGTACCACTAAAATTAACAGCAACATTAACGTGTTATTATTCAGTGGTGTGTACAGGTGGATAAAATGAGCATTCACTTAACACACAAATTAGGCGGCATTCAACACACTCTATACAAGCGGTATCACATGCTGCATCTTAAATTATTCATTGCATTTACATAAAAACATTAATTCCCCCTTATTGGACCCAGATTTCACACAAAACTTACCAGATGTTTGTAAAAGATCAGAGTCCCTTATTAATATTTATTCTGTACTAATAAGCAACTCTTTTAATTTAAACAGAGACATCTATATTTATTGCAGACCATTTTGAATAAAAAATTTAGCACAAATCTGTTATAATGTACAATTTGGTTACCTATACAACAACACAGATTAAGTAGGTATTTATGCGTTATACCGCAAAACTTAATTATGGACGAATTTAATATAGGATAAGATTTTATTAAGCTTAATGTAATATTAAAAAAAATATTTAGTTTCCATAAAGTGCTTTCAAGCAATCACTAAAACGATGGTCCTAATGTTTGGAATTGTAATCAACATTTATTCTAAATTTCAATTCGAAGTCAACTTACAAAAAATATGCTTAATGAACATTGTCATTTTTAAAGTTGCAGTTAAATTAACGGGCCGTAAACATTTTAAAAAAGATTGTTTTTAGTTAAATTATATTTTAAAAATACAACTTTAGCTAGTCGAAACCGTAAAAGAATGTTACAAACCTGAAATTTGTAAGTTCTGATGGGGTTGGTGCGGCAGCCGAAGTATGTCTAGGTATGATAATTTTCTACAAGCTGATTCCGAAGTATAATGAGGTACCTATGGTAGTAACGATATGTGACGACGTTCACGGTGGCACTGCTGGACACTTGACTGTAACGGTGATGACCCGTGATGGGGTCGCAACTTCCCGCCCTCCAAAACGACCACTTTTAGTATGCAGTTGCTTAAAAAACTGGCCTAATGACGCTCTTATCGAGGTATCTCCTTTAAAGGATCTCATTGCTATAACGGATATTCTTTTAAAGTTAACAAAAAAAACCTAGAATTTGTAAAAAATTTAATTATTCAAACATAACGTCTAGCTGTTAATGTTCTTTTTTCATTAACAGCCAATAGTGTTTTTTGTTTGCCAAAACACCTTCCGCAATTGTCATTACTAAGAAATTTTGTTACTTCATTGTTACATTTTTTCAAGTCATAATTTCAATTCACCGCTGCTGAAACTTCCAAGTATTTTGACGATTGATGCGAGGGCATTATTTAAACGCGATAATCAGAATTGCAGTTTGCTTTTCATGTTTTTTTCAGCGTAGCTGTAAAAAGTTCCGGTAGATCTAACTGCAAACTACGAAGAGCTTGGAACGTGACGAGCTTCCGCGGAAAGCTCTCCGGCCAATGTGTTACGGTAGAGGGCACGCGCAGCCAATCAGCACGGAAACCGCTCGGAAGGAGAACCAATAGACAATTACTTCCCTAAGGGTTGCTCGCGCGTGCCCTTGGGCGATTGCGATGACGCAGATACTCTGTCCTGGATTATCCTTCATCTTCGTTTCGAATTTTTAAGCGGTCGATATTTTAAAATTTAGACAAATTTGGCGAACTACTGCGATATTATAATGTAATGCAAGCTTGTTAAGTAGCAATAGAAAAGGAATTAAGGGTTAGAGAAAATTATACCTACCAATATGGTTAAGGTGTGCATAACAAGTCAGTGCGATTTCATTCCACCACATGCGTTAGGAAAATAGAAAAATTTGTAAGAGCTATATTGCATTACTTATTAATATTATTGGATTATTGAAATTACCGTTGAGTTACTTTTTTAATTACGGTACTTTTCTTTTACGTCTCTTAATATTTAACCACTGACTATCAGTTTGATAACCACAAAAACACACGTTATAAGCTATTTGTTTATTAGTACACTACATTCTTATAACGTTATAACTTATTATTATTTATCATAAAATTTGTTAGTTAAAAAAAATAAAAATAACCTAATTTCAAAACTCCTGTCTGTTAATTTGGTTCGTTTGAAATGGAAAACGTTTTTTGTAGTACAGTGAATGATCGTTCTGTTGGTGCTGTGGAGGGAATTGTAGCGTTCTATTTTAAAAACAATTCTTTAATAATTATTGGAAATTTATCTAATGTATAATGTTACTAAATTAGATGACTCACACGACCTCTTTTCAGTTTGGTTTTTTGGAACGCATGACAGTTTTGAATGAAATATGTGTTTTCTTTTATTTTATTAATAAGTTCCAGCTTTACTTCGTTGAAGTTCATATTAATATTAAATAAACATCAACAATTATTATATATTTTAGTTTTGTAAGTATTTTGACATGCTTACATGCTTACATCGTTACATGCTATTATCAAAGATAATATTAAAAATTAAATAGTTGCACATAGCAACACCAAACTGTTATTTCTAAAAGTAGAAATGAAACGTCGACGTATTTCTATTTACCTTACGAGGTAAAACAATCAACAAACGGTTTAAAAAAATATTTTAAGTGATTTATGTAATCTTTATGGTATTTCACTGAACTTTAAGATGGTCTAAAACAATTTCTTTTCGGAATAGAATAAAATCTATTGGTGCAGAAGGTATAAATAAACTACCTTAACTCAAATATATTATTTTATACCTCTTGGGCTGTTAAAAACACCTTTCACGAAAACTTTTCCACCTTTACCTGCGTAGCCAAGTAAATTATATTGGTAAAAGGATAACTAATAACTAAAAGAAAACCATACTAATTTATACTGTTACTTAGGATTTATTTCTTTAAACAATTAAAATATGTAATGTGATGTCATTTACAAACGAAATGTAAGTAATCGTAAAAGTATGAGGCTATTGAGTTCTCTGTTTCTATCAATTGTCGCTTTTAAGTTTTTCTGTGTTGGGTCATATTACAACCTTTGGAAAATAACTGTACACTGTAACTAAACATTTTTCAAATTTGTAAAATTATTTATTTAGCAGAACCTCTACCTTTATGAAAGAAGGAGAAAGGATGGGACTTAAAATCAATATGAATAAAACAAAATTACTGAGAATAGGGAAGAAAGCAGGAAATGAAAAGATAAGAATAGGAGGAATAAAATTTGAGGAAGTGAGCCAATTTAGGTATTTGGGAATGATAATATCAAACAAAAATGAGAGAACAGAAGAGATAAATGAAAAAATTATAAATGCGAATAGAGCTTTCCATGCAAATAAAATCCTTTTTAAGAGCAAAGACATCACACGAAAGACGAAGATGAGAGCATATAAAACATTAATTAGACCTATAATGATGTATGCGGCAGAGGTTATGACCATGACAAAGAAAGAGGAAGAGAAGCTGAGAATAGCAGAAAGGAAAATTTTAAGAAAAATTTTAGGTCCAATCAGGACAAATGAAAATGAATATAGATCGAGGTATAACGAAGAACTACTACAAATACTTGATGGTGAAGATATAGTAAGGAAAATAAAACAACAAAGAGTGAAGTGACTAGGACACGTGTGGAGAGCTGGGGAGGAGGAAGTGATAAATGTAGTGTTTAACTGGGAACCAGCGGGAAGACGAAGAAAAGGCAGACCAAGATCGAAATGGATTCAAGAGGTAAAAAGTTATCTAGACAAGGCGGGAATACACAACGCAAAGGAAGCGGTATGGAATAGGTAGGAATGGGGAAGATTGTGTAAAAAACTAGTGTAATAGTTATAAAAGTGTAGAAAGAATCAAGAACCGGAATGGGGTTGATCCATCCCCGTGAAGTGGATCTAGAAAGCTTTAAGCGGCGATACCCACCTAGGGGTGTTAAGCCACACACACACACACACACACACACACACACACACACACACACACACACACATCTACCTTTATTGGTTTCAAATAACTAGGTGCACTTAAATCAAAAAACCAGAAATGTTTCATATATACTATAGCGCAGGTAAGGGAGGGGTCATTATAATTATTGTTAAATTAGAATTAACAACCATTACGGATGAAACATCAACTGTCCGTAGATATAAACAGTAAATACACTAAATAAATGAGTTAATATCAATTGCTTGCTTTTAGTTAGCAGGCTCTCCGAATCAACTCAAGAAGTTTTACAAACAACTTACGCTAAAGTAAGACACCGGTCTCACCATTGCAGAAGTAATAATAAAAATATATTATAACTGTAGATGTGTTCATAATTTCGCTAATAAAATTTTCTACATTATATTGTTGGAAAGCCAGGTAGGACATTTTCTGAGTTTAGCAAACTACTTTTCTTAAGGTCATTTTTTCATTAAATTATTATTTATGAATTTACAGGTCTTTATACGTTAGTTTTTATACACCTTGTTAATTATGGGGAAACTGGAAAATCCAGCGTCACGTAGAAGTGGTAGTAGGTGTTATTTCACTGAGGGTAGTTTAAACAGATATTCTTACATTAAACCAGATCTTCTTGAAAGGTTTCGGAACTGAGAAACAACCGCAGAAAAAGACGAATATTAAAAAGGTCATTCAAAATGTCCATGCATTTGTATCGGGAAGTTATGAAACAAATACTCTCTATAAACATAAAAATTATAGTTGCTGACTCGACAATTGTGGAGTGGAATGTGGAAGACTACAATTTAAAGCGCATATACTAAACCAGGGTATAAAAAAACAAATTATTTAAAAAAATTATAACAATCGATTTTTTTAATTTTTTATTTAATTCTTGCATTATTTTAACTTTTATTCAATTTCAATGCCAGGTTGCAGGTAATATTTCCTGTAAGCTGTTTTCGGAGAAAAGTCCTAAACAATATACTATATTCTATGAAATTTTTTTAGCCACGTCTTTAAAGGAGAATAAAATTTGGCAATAGAAAAAAAAACAAGTATTAAGTATTCGAATTTCTTTCTTAAAAGCAGATCTTTGAAGAGCATATCTATTTATTAAAAAATTGCGCTAAACACGGGACAATTATAAAATACTTAAAATTTTTAGCTTAAAAAGTAATTCAAGTTTAGTTACTAAGATACTAAATAATTGTAACGCGTTTCACTTACAGTTACTGAAAAGAAAAAACTAATTGAGTTATCGTTAAGTTATTCGAAAAGTTAATATTTTGAATTGATTGTGTGGTAGGCACATGGTGAAACATTATTAATAAATATTTAACTATTAAAAATTAATAGTTTATTAATAAAATAAAACGCTTGGTAATTGTTTCACAATTTGTTGGTTTTTATTTACTCGACACGGAGTTTCAACCATCACGGTTATCGTCATTACCATTAGATCAGTCGTTTCATACATTAACGCACCCACTTATAAGCTGTGTAAAGCAATTAATAGAATATTACCTATACACATAAACTGTTTCTCAAAGTATTCGGTAAAGAATTCTTGAATTACTTTTTAAGCTGAAAATTTTAAGTATTTTATAATTGTCCCGTGTTTAGCGCAATTTTTTAATAAATAGATATGCTCTTCAAAGATCTGCTTTTAAGAAAGAAATTCGAATACTTAATACTTGTTTTGTTTTCTATTCTCCTGACGATAACCGTGATGGTTGAAACTCCGTGTCGAGTAAATAAAAACCAACAAATTGTGAAACAATTACCAAGCGGTTTATTTTATTAGTAAACTATTAATTTTTAATAGTTAAATATTTATTCGAAAAGTATCTACTATAGTTACCAACAACTTACTTAACTAAGTTATTACCCGACACTGGTCGGAATAAGTACGCTACTATAAACTTTAATAATATTTTGTTTCGATAGTGTCCTGTGTATATGAGATAAGACAACGGTTGAATTTTATTAATTGTCTTCTGTATATTGTTTGTTGCAAAAGACAGATTGTGTGAAGTGTGATATAAATTTATGGTAACAAAATATAAAAAAATCAACCAATAGGCTTTTCTAATTTATTTTGGAATAGTTTTCGTTATTGCTATAAGCAAAAGATGTAATGATCCGGCTACCACCGAGATACCCCAGGGTGACATTATTTGTGTTTATATGTATATAACCAAGTGTTGGCAAATGTAAAGTGAAATGTTGACATGTTACAGCGTATAATGTGATCGGTGTTGCGAAACCGCACACAGTTATACATCATCGGACACCCTCTGAACCATCACCTCGCCACCATCGATTCGAAAAAGTGCAGAAGGAAAGATACATGTTCAACTGTTAATATTTATATTTAAAAAACAATTAACTCAGCTTGTACCAAAATAATTAAGGCAGTAAATCCAGTACAATGCAGAATAAGTGAAACATGTTTTTTAGCATAGTTAGTCACCTGGAAACTTGTGACAGTAAACACTGTGTGAACTTATCCACACGAGAAAAATAGCTGTTCCGAATTTCAGCGAGACGGAGATTCACGTTTATTGGCAGCGTCAGCACATCTGTTAGCTTTTGGATGGTTTACTATAGGCTCACCTTTTTTTGAAGAATAGTAACAATTATTACCGCAAAGAGAAAGTTTGTTTTAGTAACATCACAACTAGGGCAACTAAAAACATGCTTTAAGAAAAACGGTCTTAAGCACCTAAAATATGTTTTTTATTTATTATTTATTACTAACCTAGTTTTACTTCGTTGAAGTTCATGTTGATATATTTGAAATAAAACAATTATTAACTTCGGCGTGTTATTGTTTTAACTATATATGTATTTAAATATAAGCTAAAAACCGCCTAAAACGACGAATTAAAATAAACTGAATGAAAAATTGTGTGGATTGTTTTTACATTTAATGATTAATGCAATGACAGTTGACGATTTCGTTTTTAATAAACATAATTAACTTAAAAAAAAAGAAAACCGACTTCAAATAACACAAAAGTGACATAAGTTAACTAAAAAGCAAAAAATAAATGTTTTTTATACAACAGTTTAATACTTATTTGTTGCTCCGTTTAATGTAATTAAGAAATTGTTGTTTATTATATAATTATTACTTGTTTTATAATTTCTAAGTAGGTGCCAAGTAAAACATAAAAATTATATACCTTGCTGCAATAACAAATTAGATTAGAATTTTTATGTTTTACTTGGCACCGACATAAAAATTATAAAACAAGTAATAATTATATAATAAACAACAATTTCTTAATTACATTAAACGGAACAACAAATAAGTATTAAACTGTTGTATTAAAAACATTTATTTTTTGCTTTTTAGTTAACTTTTGTGTTATTTGAAGTCGGTTTTCTTTTATTTTTAAAGTTAATTATTTTACAATTTTAAGTGATGGGTAGACCTAGTAAGGATGCTTCTCGAATGAGGAAATGACGGCTAGTTGAAACGGAAGATGAAATACGGAAACACTAAAAAGTCGGTTAAAAAAATAGATTTTGAGGAGTATCTTCGAAGTTCAAGCTCCAATACCAATGAAATTACAATGGGACCACCTTGGAACTATACTGAACCCAACACAAAAAAATCATTAAAATCGGTTCATAAACAAAAAAGTTATGCCCGAACATACATAAAAAAAAATGAAAAAAAACATAGATATATACAGACGAATTGAGAACCTCCTCCTTTTTTTGAAGTCGGTTAAAAAAGAAAATAATTAATTTAAAAGAAAAAACCGACTTCAAATAAAAACGCAAAATGTAACATAAGTTAACTAAAAAGCAAAAAATAAATGTTTTTTAACCGACTTCAAAAAAAGGAGGAGGTTCTCAATTCGTCTGTATATATTTTTTTTTTTTTATTTAATTTTTTTTTTTTAAATGTATGTTCGTGCATAACTTTTTTGTTTATAAACCGATTTTAATAATTTTTTTGTGATGGGTTCAGTATAGTTCCAAGGTGGTCCCATTATAATTTCATTGGTATTGGAGCTTGAACTTCGAAGATACTCCTCAAAATCTATTTTTTTAACCGACTTTTTAGTGTTTCCGTATTTCATCTTCCGTTTCAACTAGCCGTCATTTCCTCATTCGAGAAGCATCTTTACTAGGTCTACCCATCACTTAAAATTGTAAAATAATTAACTTTTAAAAAAAAAGGGAACCGACTTCAAATAAAAACACAAAAGTGACATAAGTTAACTAAAAAGCAAAAAATAAATGTTTTTTATACAACAGTTTAATACTTATTTGTTGTTCCGTTTAATGTAATTAAGAAATTGCTGTTTATTATATAATTATTAATTGTTTTATAATTTAGAAGTCGGTGTCAAGTAAAACAAAAATTCGAATCTAATTTGTTATTGCAGCAAGGTATATAATTATTATGTTTTACTTGGCACCGACTTCAAAATTATAAAACAATTAATAATTATATAATAAACAGCAATTTCTTAATTACATTAAACGGAACAACAAATAAGTATTAAACTGTTGTATAAAAAACATTTATTTTTTGCTTTTTAGTTAACTTATGTCACTTTTGTGTTTTTATTTGAAGTCGGTTCCCTTTTTTTTTTAAAGTTAATTATTATACAACAGTTTAATACTTATTTGTTGTTCCGTTTAATGTAATTAAGAAATTATTGTTTATTATATTATATTAATTGTTTTATAATATTGAAGTCGGTGCCAAGTAAAACAAAAATTCTAATCTAATTTGTTATTTTAGCAAGGTATATAATTTTTATGTTTTACTTGGCACCGACTTCAAAATTATAATTAATTAATAATTATATAATAAACAATAATTTTTTAATTACATTAAACGGAACAACAAATAAGTATTAAATAATTGTATAAAAAACATTTATTTTTTGCTTTTTTGTTAACTTATGTTACTTCTTGCGTTTTTATTTGAAGTCAGTTTTTTTTAAAAGTTAATTATTTTACAATTTTAAGTGATGGGTAGACCTAGTAGGGATGCTTCTCGAATGAGGAAACGACACGGCTAGTTGAAACGGAAGATGAAAGACGGAAACACAAAAAAATAGATTTTGAGGAGTTCCCCGGTGTATCTTCAAAGTTCAAGGTCCAATACCAATGAAATTAAAATGGGACCACCTTGGAACTATACTGAACCCAACGGAAAAAGAATCATTAAAATCGGTTGATAAACAAAAAAGTTATGCCCGACCAAATATAAAAAAATATATACAGACGAATTGAGAACCTCCTCCTTTTTTTGAAGTCGATTAAAAATAAATCAAACTAAAAAAAAATAAAACAGTCTATGCAAAAGTTTACGTTTAATTATTGTATCCTCGAACAGTATTATTAAAAATAAAAACATTTTTACATTTAAAATTTGATTTCAAGAAATAGTTGTAAACCTAAATAAGAAAAGAATTCTATATGTTCTTAAAAATAACCAAAATATGCATTCTATACATGACCTTATTTAGCCAAAAGCTTTATAAACTTGAATATGCAAATATATGCACTTATAATTGAAATGTACCAAAAATATTCCCTGAAAAATGGGGTTCAAAACGCATAGCTTCTGATTACTCGAATTTTTATGTAGGCCATTTCTCAAGCAAGCGCATGAAAAAATATGCCTTTTGGTTGCTTTGGTCATAAAGTTGAATGTCGTTGCAAAATTTTTTTTTTCAGTGTGATATGTGCACAACAAGCAGAGAAACGTATAAAGCAATAGCTTCAATTCGCTCCGTGTAAATTAATGTCAGCGCCACTTTTGGTATGATACGGTGTGACAACTACAGGGTGATCGTAAAAAACATCTTTCAGAGCAGGCCATGACCGAAGTGTTAAAGTTGGCAATGCTTAATATAAGTCATTTGTCAAATGTTGACAGCTGTAAAAAGTTTTGGTTAGATAGTAAGTTAAATGTATCTAACCAAAAATTTTAAAGCTGTCAAAATTTGACAATTGGCTTATATTAAGTATTGCCAACTTTAACATTTCGGTCATGGCCTGCTCCGAAAGATGTTTTTTACGATTACCCGGTATTTATAAAAACATCTGTGTTTAAAATAGACAACGGCGATACACGTACGAAAAAATAAGTAATGTATAACAAAAAGCCATTTCGTATGTAAAGCGAAAATTACAAACAATAAAAAAACAAACGTCAGAAGTTACACGAAAAGTGAGTCACCGATAGGCGGCGCTGATGTTGGCATATGCACGGGACGGATTGACAAAATGCTATGGTATTAGTTTTTTTTACATCCATACATTAGTTTACAATTAAGTTTTGATATTGGATTGGATAGTTCTATTTATACTATTAATGCAGAGAACTGTTTGTGTGTGATTGCTGTATTCTACATTTACATACTTCAATGTGATTATGTCGAATAATCTTCAATGTGCACTTGCAGTAGTTAACACCCTTGCTTTTCATAATATGAAATCGGTTACCGTAACCATGACAATGATATGTCTAGAGATTTATTACTAATAATTAATATGTCGTCTTTAAGTAACAATCAAAACTCTGAAAGCTTTCTTTGTGGATTTGCGTCAATTTCCTAGCTATTTATATAAATTTAATTTTACTCTCATGTTTCTAGTATGGAAACGTATTGTGATCGTAAACATTTTTTTTCTAAAATTTTGACGGACTTTTAAAAAACCAAAATAGTGTTTTTGGAGATTTGTTTGTTTATGATATGTCAATATCAATTAAATTTAGAATGCCCAGGTATAACAAAAAGCCGTGGCTACGGGTTCAACAGTGGTGAATTTCTAGCAAATTTTACTAGGGTCTTACCAGTGGTGGATCAATAGCTGAATTTACTAGATGTCTACCAGCGCTAATTTTATTCGCTTATTTTATGAAAGTCTTATTTTTTGCAGCATTTTTCTTAAAACATGAATCACACATTTCTGCCAAGTACAACTTTTTAGCCTAGTACGTTTAACTAAGAAATAATAGTGCACATAGGAATAGCACAAGGGCTAGGAACATTTAACGATAATATGGAATATAGCGATCATTTAAAAACAATAATCAATGATATTGACAATATTACCTAATATTCCATTCACATTATAACAACCAATGGCAACCGTTTATTTCCAGGCTCTTAACCAATCCCCCGTATTATCGCTGTTGTAGCCACAGCAATCTCATAAACAAATTTTTAAATGTTTTTAAAATAAATAAATAACGCGTTTGTACGTCAGTAAGGAAAAAAATAATTATGAAAACCACGTTTTTTGATTTTTAATATTTAGCTCTTGAAATATTCTAAGAAATTTCACTCGGGAATTAAAAATTTTTGATAATTCTGTATTTCGTTGACCAACTCAATTGTATTAAAGCACGGAAGTATCACTTCTTCTTCAGAGTCGTGATATTTCCTAGAAACATTACAATTTACTTGTCAATGATGTTTATAATATCTCAATACCCATAATAGTAGCACATAAATCTAAATGTAATACAAGAGATATTGTAATTACTAGGCATACTTAAACTTGATTATTGTCATTGACGTAATTATTGTAACAACTCAACAATACCAACCCATATTGACTCAGCTTAAACCGCGTGTTCTACTTCAAACGAAATAATTATCGCTTTTTTATTGAAAGCGTTGTACATAGTACTAGCTCTGTCTTTGGTTAAGACTCGAATAGGGTGACTATTCGTCCCGGATTTTCGGGGACAGTCCTAGATATTAGGACATTGTTTCACATTTGTAAGTGTCTCGGAAAACGTAGAGGATTTCGAAAACTATCTCGTTTTTTAAAATTGCCGTGTAAGATTTTCAAGACGAGTTGCATTTGGCAATATTGCTCGAAACACTCGTTTACTCTCTACTGCCGTCAGTTGCTGGCACACGCTGAAAATTATATTATACTTATGTGTTGAGACTTGCTGATTTCGAGGATTCGAGGGTGATATATACTTGTTAACGTAAGAAGCACCGAAACAGGTAAATAGCACAAATACTTTAAATACGGTTGTCTTACGTACTGCAAACACAGCCATCAGTTGTTTTAGTTTTGCATGTCATATAGAAACTGACTATTGTAGAAGATTGCATTAAAAGTAGTTTCCAGTGCTTGTTTATTTCAGTTTGGTTTTTGTTTTCTTTTTTGTTTAATCATTCCTTTAGGTTTTTCTCCTACTTTCATCTTCATTTTAGTATTTCCCAAATATTTAATAGGATCGAAAACCACTTTAGAAGTGCTCTCATTAGTGTCACAAACAAGTACACCATCTACTAAAGCTAACTTAGAAATTTGTACACTAGATGTGGAAAAGTATCACAATTTTCATTGACAGTTTGTTCTTTCCTCTCTGACCATTAAAAATTGTTGAAGCGTTATTTTGACCTCCAATCAGCATGAACAGTGATACTTCACCTTACGAAGGAAATAGTAATACAAGTTTTAATAGAGTATGAGAGGAAGAACAAACGATTGAGGGTCAAAGTAAAATAGCGGCTCAACATTAGCGCCGCCAAAAATAGCGTCATCAATAATAGCGTTCATAAGAAACAGCGTCAGGCAAAAATATTGCCTGCAAAAATAGCACTATTAAAATAGCGCCCTCAAAAATGTCGTCGGCAATAATAGCGCCGCCAAAAATAGCGCCATCAAAAATAGTCACCAGTAAAAACAGCGCCGTCGAAAGTTTTGCTGAGAAACATAGCGCATACAAAAATGTTTTAGCCATAAATAGCAGTCATCAATATTGTCGCCGGTAAAAATAGCGCCGGTCAAAAATGTCGTCAAACATAACGTCGGTAAAAATATCGCTTTCAATAATGTAGTCGGCAAAAATAACGCCAGCAAAAATAGCGACATTATTGATAGGTGCTACTTTTGCAGGCGGCAGTTTTTCCTGACGCAAATTTGCGAGCGCTATTTATGCGGAACCATTATTGATAGGCGCTATTTTTGGCGGCGACATTTTTAACCAGAGCTACTTTTTCAAGCGCTATTTTTGCCTGCGACATTATTAATAGGTGCTATTTTTGCAGGCAGCATTATTGCCTGGCGCTATTGGCGGAGCCGCCAAGGACCCTCACCTAGGTGAGAGGCGTAAACAAAGACACCTTGTGGGGAGTCGGCGTTGTAACGGTCACTTCGGCGATTTCAACTTGGTACGTCCATCTCTCTTCAGAGAGGTTCAAGGTTTCCTTAATTGGGACCACGGAGACTGGGTGAGTGATTTCACCAGGTGAAGTGTAGCCCTCAAGATGGGTTTTAACAATTCGGCAGTAGCTCGCTCTCTGGAATGGAACCCTGCTAGCCCGTCTTCTCCCCCGACGTGAGCTGGATGGCAAATAGCCCGGCAGGTAAAAGGAGGTTCCCGCTTTCTGACGGGGTAGCCTCGCATTGACTGGGTGATGGGGGTCCGGCGGGTGAAGGTGTACCCCAGGATGGAAAAAGCGCAGTTGCTATGAGAGTCTTGGGCTCTAGAGGTGTAAACAAGCTAGCCCTCAGTATCGGTCTTAACACCTGAGCCTGGGCCCTAGGGATGTAGCTTGCAGCCAGCCCTCAGTATGGGTCCTAACGCCTGAGGCATGATCGCTGAAGTGGAAACCCCGCTCCTTGACCGGGAACTCTTACGTACCAGCCTTGTTGGATGATGGACCTGAGCTGGATGGTAGGGGTTCCGCCAAGTGATGGTGCTTTGCTACGATGGAGTGGTGTGCAGCTGGTAGTACGATCGCTGAAGTGGAAACCCCGCTTCTTGACCAGGAACTCTTACGTATTAGCCTTGTTGGATGATAGACCTGAGCTGGATGGTAGGGGTTCCGGCAAGTGATGGAGCTTTCCAACGATGGAGCGGTGTGCAGCTGGCATTTGGGACTAGGACCCTAGGGATGAGGCGCATTTTGCCTGCTCACGCCCACTATCTAAGTGTCGACCCAGAGGGTTCGTACATATGTACACCCGACGCTTTTAAGGTGCAGGCCACTATGATCAGGCCGGTTACCGACCAGTCTGGGCGGTGCGTAGCTCACCAGTGCTGGGACCTGCTAGGTCCTAACTGGGAGGGGCAGCGCTGCTTGGCATGCGCTTGCTCCGACAAGTCCAACCAGTGACTTTCTTTGATTGGTACCACGGGGACTAATGCCGAGCCCGCGGGGGATTCACACCCCTCGTTTTTGGTCACGAAGTAGGACTCGTGGTGGCAGTGGTATAGCCTAAGTGCAGGTTAGGGCCGTCTTAGTGCAGTTCGACGGGTGAGCTGCGTCTCAGCTCGGGCACTGATCTGCAGAATCAGTAGAGATTTAGGTAATCTCCCTCCACCAGAATGGGCTTAGGGCTCGCAGCCTGATGCCAGGACTGGTAGCCTGTTCTCTTTCTTGTATTGAGGGCAGGCGCGTTGATCGAGCGTACCTCGATCATGGCGTCCCGAAGGGTTTCGCCTTCTGGAGGGGGGACGGATATGCTTCATTGCTGGGTGCTGTCCTAGTCTTTCAAATCAAATGGTGCCTGGTACTATTTTTACTGAGGGCTTTTAAGAAGACGCTATTTTTTCCCACGTTATGATTGGAGTGCTATTATTGTTGCGCTATTATTATCGTATACCGTTTTTTTCTAATATTGTCATTTTATGAAATAAATTGAGGATACGCTCATAATGGTAGTTTCGTAGCATAATCGTCTACGGATCCACCACTGATGGAGCGCCAGTAAAATTTGTTAGGAATCTACTACTGGTGGACTCGTAGCCACCCTCCTTTTTAATTAATAAACGGGAGATGGTAAAGCATTCTTTTTATGCTAAACTGTTCATAAGTGCTAGTAGAATCAGTGCTGTTTCTACGAGAGGGCATAAGGAGAGCGGCAGCCCCAGCGTAACATATACGAAAGGCGCGCCAAGAGAATGTTTTATGGTTGTGCTTGCTAATGGGTTTGGTTTAAATTTTAAAGCAATCGGTTAATATTAAAGTCAGTACAGTATTAATTGGAAAACACTTAGAAATCAAGTACATTTTATTTATATAAATTAATAATTAAACTAAACGAAACAACAATTAATTTGGTCAGCAAGTGTACATTTCTTATATATGGCGAGCGGCGCCACTCCTCCTACCTCCTACCTTAACAATACCGACTCGGGGATTCACAGATGTATTTTCGCTAACTACTAGCATCACGTGACATAATATTACGTGGAAGCGGTGTGTTTCCAGACTTGGCAAAATTTCACCAGTTCATGTGATTTTTGGAAGGTTTTTGGTGACCTGATGAGAACTCATTTTGAACACAAAATTGGTCATTTTAGAAAATTTTGTGACATTCCTGGTTAATTAGTAGATTTTTCATATTTTTTATAGGTGTAATAATGTTCATAAAGACAAATGTATTTATTTTAACTACAAAAATAAACTTGTGTTTGCGCCCTCTAATGATTGGCAGCGAAATTAAGATAAGAATTAACATTTAACAGTAAACTATATAATCTATTAAGAGACAAGACTCTTAAAGCAAACTTATAATTTAAAGATTTAACAATTCAAATTAGACGGGACTTACTTTTTTACTTAGGGTAAATTCATTATGACTCGACGCTGTAAATACGACAGTTGGCTTTTCTTTCCTACTTAACAAAAAATTAATATTATATAATATTAGTAATGTAATAGTTTCATTATTTTAACACATTTTTTATTTTTGCTATGGAATAGTTGTTTAATCAAATTTGAAGAGAAAGTCTGAAAATGTTTACAAAAAATTTGGTGAAATGCAATAACAGCTAAAAATAATCTGGTGAAATCCGGCAACTTTTCGAGGTGCGAAATCTGGTGAAACCTGACAACTCTTTGATGCAACACCTGGTAAATTTCCTATTTTTAACCTGGTAACACTGTGTGGTAGTGCTGAGCTGACTGCTGAGTATTACCTTTGATTTATATACCTTTAGGGCAGGCATGGGCAACCTTTTGAGTAGCTGGGGCCAACTGAAGATCCATTTATGTATCGCGGGCCGTAAGTAAGATAAAAAAACTACATTCTTTTGGAAAACTATTTTTTAAATATATAAATACAAAAAAGTATACAGAAATATATTCAACAAAAACAGAAATTTTTTAAAATGCGAAAATTCAAAGAGTAAAAAGTATACATAATATTTCACTTTCGCATAAAGCCGGCGTAGTCCGCATTTTTTCTCAAACAAAAGAAATAATTCGTTACTGTCCTTTATTTGTATCAGTTTAATATAATATTCGGTCTCGCGGGGCGGATTGCTGGTTAAATGACACATGTCCGGCGGGCCGGAAAAAAGTTGTACGCGGGCCGCATACGGCCCGCGGGCCGTAGGTTGCCCATGCCTGCTTTAGGGTATAGTCAATGGTATTACGAACTATTGTGTAAGTGTAAAAATTTTCGTAAAATAAAAATAATTACTTGTTTTATTAGGTTAATTGTGGGTAAGGGCAGGGGGTAGATTGTTGATTTAAATTCCTTTGACCGTGATACGGTTAGTTCGGCAAAATATGGTCTGCCACGGACGCCAGAACGAGATAAGATGTCTTTGAGTAGAATAAGACTTTAAACTTAGTTTTTAGTTGCAGTACAATTTAAATTATTTGGCTTTTCTTGTGTACCAAGCAATTTTTATAAAAAATCAAATAATCCGCTTTTTTCTCTTATAAAATTACAAAAATTTGCTACCTGCTACTTCCTAGGTATCATAGCTCTTTGTTAGGGCATTACTAGAGCATACGGCATGCTGCATGCTGAAACATCTGATCTTATGTGGTAGTTAACTCTTATACTTACATCTTATACCTTTATCGATGTAAAATATATATGGAAACGAGCAAGGTAATTATTTATAAATTATGGCAAAGTCTAGACGAAGCACTTCGCCAATTTTTTTGAATATTTTTGAATCCACTGTACCATATAGGTAATGCAGATTTTGTGCAAATGAAACTTTTTATATTAATGTTATTTAAAAAACACAATAATTAAAAGTGCTCAGGCGTTCAGTAAACTCACTTACAAACAATAGCCTTCATTATAAAGCAAAAATATAATTTCTAGGAAGATTTCTTTTAATAAAAATCTAATTAACTTAAAACGTTTTAATACTACTTCTGCGTTTGTTTAATACTCGAATCTTATTACAATACATTATAAACTTTAATTACCAAATTGATAGTAAAATTTAACACGGCGAAACTGGTCCGTTTCTCGTTAAGCTAAAAAAATCGTTAGAATCTATATTATATAAATAAAAATCAATTGTCGCATGTTTGGTACATCATCACTTGAGAATGGCTCGACCGATTTGGCTCATTTTTTTTGTTGTGTTCGTAATTGTCAGGACAAGGTTTGTATAAAAGAAAATTTTGGGAAAATGCACCGGAAAAGTCGGAAAATTCGGAAAATCCAAAAGATGATTTTGTATGGTATTTTTGTATGAGATTTCGTATGTTTTCGTTTTTGAATGGCTTTTCGAAGAGAAAAATGGAAAAACAAATGCTTGCGTGGGGCGTGGTCCACGAGTTCAGCTAGTTTTGAATAAATATGTATTTAAAAGATTAACAGAATAAAAGTAGGTACACTAATCTCAAGGATAATTCACAGTTTTCCGAAACTGATACTTACTAAAAGTTATTAATTACATCATCAAATGTGGATACAAATTAAAAAAAACGAGTATAGGTACGCACAGAGTACTTGCTTCCGTAAAATGAATGTAGTTAAGACAGCATATACCTTACTAGCCAAGCTTTCTAATGTTTATACCTGCAATATCCTATTAACGTTATTCTTAATCCAACACAACAATCGTATTAATTCGACAGTAGCGAAGAGTTGGTGGTTTTGACATCATAATATAAAATAAAAGTTGAAAGAAGGGGTCGCTGGAAATAGGCAGAGAGAGAGATGAACAACGTTGCACCTGACCGACGTAATTGGACAAAGCTCGCCCTGTTATCAACTGCTAAACATCTCCCTAATTTATTATTAATGTACACGCAGTGTAATTAATTACGCAATTACGTATCTGGTTTCGTCTTCTTTCAATAAATGTCTCACAAATTGTGTATGAGTTTGTTTTCCGAATAAATATATCTCATTTATATTAAACGTATAGTATTATTTTAATTATCAAAACTCCTTTGAAAGTTGCTTTTGTATAAACCTTGTTATTTTTGCATTACATTGTTTTAAATTTAATGTATCAAAACGTTAGTATAAGCAAACAATTATTAAAGGAAAAATATCGAGTTTAAGGTCGAGTTCTGAAATTTTAATTTTAACATTTTAATGGACTTTTTAGGCTTCTGTTAATTTGGATTGTGTCTTACATATGATTTTGTGGTTATTTCCATTTAATTGCATTAAATAATCATTTTATTTAAGTAAGATAGAATTAAATTAAATTTAATTTTCAGTAAATACGAAATAGCATGTGTAAATTTATTCAATATTTAATGACCTCGGTGGTTTACACTCTGCAGTTGGTCTTTAAGGAAAAGAAAACCAAACAGCTAAAGCAGAACGTTCTGATAATGATAGTTATATTCGAAAAGCATCTTAGACTTTCTCTTGACACGCATAAATTTAATTTTGATACATTTCTTTCACGTAAATTAACACAAATTGTATGATGAAGTTGTTTTAAAATTCCTTATTTCTTTTCGGTAAGTGACTTACGTAAATATTAGACAAGCTCCTAGAAATTGGGTGTAATTGAACAGCTTCTCTTTCCACAAATGCTAATGTTGTGCAATATCTTTGTTTTCTATAAATAGTACTATGTATTTAGATAAATGGAGTAATTTAAAGTTGTTTGCTATTATTTAAATTAATATTCTATAAAATTAGTGATTATGTATTTAGATAGTTTATTTTACATTCAGGTTACGTTAATAGCGTCTCGTACGGATGATAACCCTGGACAGGTGCATTTCATTAAAAAATACAAAATTAGATACTACCTACTCATCTCTTTCGGGTTCAGGTCGGTAATAAGCAAATCTTACTTGAGAAAAGCTAAAGCACTGCACTACCTTATTATATCAGATTTGTGGTGAAAACTTGGAATGCGTCTCTGTATTATCATTAATTTGCAAGGTTTGTTTGATAGAGGTGAAAACTACCGCAGCAACCCAAAGAACTGAAAACGTTAACCAACCACCTGCACAATTTACTGCGCGTATTTACACTATAAGGGTAGCGCGACTACTCCGTTATGTATGCTCTTTTCTTTAATTCCCATTAACAATTCATCTTAGGAAATTAAATGATTATTTTCTCTAATTTAATTAGCTACGACCACTATAACTTTTTCTAAGCGATTATTAAGCTGTAAAATTTTACGATTTTCTTTATAAAGTGCTCGCTTATCGTTTGGCGCATTTAATTTCTTTTTTAATTTTATTATTTTGTATCTTCTTGCCGACAACGGTAACAAGCAAACTAAACACTCGATCAAGAGTTTCAATTTTATACGAAATCTTGTTTCGTTTAATAAATATGTACGTGCAATTTTCTATATCGGGTGTTAACGTTATTTCAAACCTGAATATGCCACTAATCTTATGCTCGGTTTTGGTTATTATTTCCTATTATTTATTTCACTATTTTGGAGAGCAAACAGAAATGTTTTAAACCTGCCTAGATTAAAGGTTAGCTCTTTAATAAACTAGTTCATTTTGCATGATGCAAAATTGCAGCAACAGGCAACGCTCTCTGTCTGGTTTCTTGACCGAAGTTGTTCTTTTAATGGAGCTATTCAAATTGCGTGATGAGTTATGTAAAATATAATAATCAGGAGAGCGAAGCAACGGCAGTCATTAAACCAGCGTTTCCACAATTTCACTAATCAATTTTTTAAACATTGGAATTTGTGTTGAAAACAAATATTATTTTACGGGTGCAATGCAAAATTTCGAGAGTATAAAGTATAAGTATGCAAACATTCTGCAATAAATAGTTGAAGTAATAGATGTATCAGTATTATGTCCGTAACAAAACTGGAAAATAACGATGCAGCACACAAGTGATATTTAAAATTTCACTTTCATGTTTTCAATACAGTCTTAAGCGGTAATAGGATCATTCTACTTTTCACTATATTGATTTTATCTACGAAAGGGGGCACCTTTTTGTTAATAGTTTTGTGTGCCAAATTCAAGTACTGCGAGAAAAACATTAGTAGCTACAAAAATTGTATTAATGCTACATATACGAACGTGCCGAGATCACACTTATCAGCAAACAAATGTGCTTGTAACTATGCAGTTACTGTTTATGATCATTAATAATCGGAAGTGCATTCACTGTGCAGAACGTTACATAAGATGGATGGAAGACGCGTTCAAGCAACGGATGTGGAAGTGAAACCCTCTGGTGGTGACTGCCATATTATATGTGAGAAAGTGTGGAAACGGCCATATAAAAGCGCTCGCAACCTGCTCGAAATCAGAGCCTTCCACTTGTTCACATCTAACGCACAATGAAGGCTTTGGTGAGTAATCCGTGTAGTAGATTTCAACAGTAAAGTTTAGAAAAATCATTAATCATCTAAACAACAAACAAATAAATTTTGAAGAAAAATAATTATGTATTACGTAAAAAAAACTTGCTGTTTAATCTATATGTATTTATTTTTTTCAGATTATACTGAGTGCCGTGTGCCTGTGCTCTGCTCTAGCTGCGGAGTCCGCCAAAAAGGAAGCGGAAGCAACGCAGGAGAGCAAAAAACAGGACAAACGCGGTGTCTTATTGGGAGACCACGGAGGAGGCTTTGGTGGAGGTGGTGGTTACGGCGGTCACGATTTCGGTGGCGGTTTCGGAGGCGGCGGTCTTGGAGGCGGCGATCTCGGAGGTGGCGGCGGCCATCACGAGCACGTCAAAACTATCGTAGTCGAAAAGAAAATTCCCGTTCCATACACCGTGGAAAAACACATTCCCTACACAGTGGAGAAAAAAGTTCCCTACGAAGTCAAAGTGCACGTACCTCAACCCTATACTGTTGAAAGGAAAGTTCCAGTTCCAGTTAAAGAATATGTCAAGGTACCCTACATTGTACCTCAGCCTTACGAAGTAATTAAAAAAGTACCGTACGAAGTAAAAGTACCCGTACCCAGGCCTTACGAAGTCAAAGTGTCCGTCCCTCAACCCTACACTGTAGAAAAGAAAGTACCTTATCCAGTTAAAGTGTCCGTGCCTGAGCCTTACTACGTAGAAAAAAAGATTCCAGTACCAGTCAAAGTTGAAATACCTGTGCCACAACCTTACACGGTCGAAAAGAAGGTTCCCTACGAAGTAAAGGTACCAGTCGACAGGCCCTATGCAGTGCACGTTCCTAAACCGTATCCAGTTACAGTTGAGAAGCACATTCCATATCCCGTAGAAAAACCTATTCCATACGAAGTAAAAATTCCCGTCGACAGACCCTATCCCGTTGAAGTACCTAGACCAGTTCCTTATCACGTGAAAGTTCCAGTACCCCAACCGTACACAGTGGAAAAGAAGATCCCCTACGTAGTGGAGAAGCCAGTACCTGTTCCAGTTAAAATTCCCGTCGAGAAACCGTACCCTGTTTACAAAGAAGTACCTGTGCCCATCGAAAAGGAGATTCCCGTGCCAGTTAAGGTGCCAGTCGCTGTTCCCGTTCACATTCCATCCCATCACGAGTCCTTCGGAGGTAGCGGCGGTGGCGGCGGATATGAAGGACAAGGACACTACTACCATTAGCAGTGTCCGTTGTAGAGCTAACTGATGTTAATAATTGTTGTTGCCTATTTAGTTTTTCGTCGAAATCTATATTTTTTTTTGTGCGGAGCTTGTTAACCACGCTATAATAAAATTTTACGCGAACGAGGACTCCTTTGTTCAATTCAAGTTTCTTAACGCTGCTCATTTCTATGTTAGCGTGCAGTATTATTCTTATTACGACTGTATCTGTGTTAATTATTATGTTTTACTACTTTTGTAATAAATAATTTCTACCTACCTTGCGCATTTTTCGATCTCGTTTATTAGAGCGGTCGAATAATGTAGAGAACTAGAAAGCACACGTAAAATGAAAGCCGCTCGTAATTACCGACATTGCACTCTAATTGCTCAATCCTAACAGCCTCTAAAGCCTAGTAGAAAGTCATATTTTGGCTCGTAACACACGATACGGCAATTAATTAATTTATCTAGTTGCATATTCTGCGAAATCTTCCATTAATTTGTTACCACGCTTGTGGAAGTGAAAGTGCCTGTCTGCTGGACAAAGCAATGCACCTCTCGCTCTCACTAAATGAAATGGAGGGCAATTATCTGTCTTGTTGTAGGAAATAAATAAGTGTTCCTGCCATATGGCACTCGTTCACCGTGCGATGTGTTTAAATTAATGTAACAATCTTTGTGAATTTACTCCTTAGATGATCTGCATTCTTAAAAAATGAAATTTAGAATTGATTTCTTTCCGCCTCATTGAGCTACATCTAAAGCGGCAATGCATAAAAATAAACATTTTCTCAATAATATTTAAAAATATAAAAAGTACACCATTTGCCTTTTGATCTAGTTTGATTGACATTGTAACATGCGTAATAAAATACCATCACAATAAAATTTTCTTCGTTTTATGAAAGTACTTAAGAAAACGTGAAAATTATAATATTTTTGTTATTTCTTTGAGATACTGTTTACAAATGACACTACTAGTGTATTTACAATTTTCTAAATTCTACAAGAACTCGTACTAATTCTGAAGCACCTTCAATCATTTATTCGAAAAACAACCCTTGAAAGACACCTTGTATTTGTGTCCAAATGTCTTAACGTAGCAAAACCAAACGAATAACAAAACATTTTTATAATAGAATACAAATCTAAAATGTCTTGGGGAAAATTAAAAATTCGCTTGCTTCATTCTAATCGATTACCTATGCAGATAACCACAGCAATCTTTAAAGTAAATTTTTTAGGCATACGTCAATATGAGAAAATATGAAAGAAAAGGTTCTCTTTTTTATGAAAAAAAAATGGGCTCTTAAATTTTAGGGCCCGGAAACACAAAATATTGTTTTGCAGAGATAGAATTTAATTTTTGAAACCGATGACAATGTTATCAGCACAAATTGCACCATTTTTAGTGACGGTCCGTCTCATCATAAGATAGTTAAGTTAAGCAAAAATAGGCACGTATACAAGAAATTTAATATTTTTTTATAACGAACTTTATTCTAATTTTTATTAAGAAAATGTTACTCGTTTATTTACAAGCCATTTTTTTTATGTTACGTCACATACGAAATGTACGTGGCCTAACTAATAAAAGGCAAGTTTTTTGGGCAAAAAATTATATTATTTTTCAACTTTAGTCTCCTGCTTGCTCAACGCACTTATTCCAACGATGCTCCAAAGCAGCAATGCCGTCGTTGTAGGTCGATGAACCCAAGTCCTCAAAATAGCTATTTACAGTTTATTCTTAATTTTGTTTCCTGCATGTATACGTTAAAATATACAAATAAAAAAATTGTCGCTTAGTAAAAATTTCACTACATGGAAAGCAAATAAAGTATTGGTAATTTTTTTAGACAAAAAACAATTTTTTTTTAGAAATCCAAATGAGATCATAGACAACGCGGATGCATCTGCTTTAATAAAAAAAAATTTAAATCGATATGGCAAGCACTTCTCGAGATATTACCTCGCTATTATGTCTGGGACCAAAGTTTCCCTGGTCAAACGGTTTAAGATATGTGTTTCATATTTGGTATATGTTAATTTGAGGTTATTTTGCATATTCTGAAATAAAATTTGTTTTTGCATATAGATTTTAAGCGCGGCCGCCATCTTGAATTTTTTTAAATAGCAACCTATGCTGTGTTAAAAAACGCAAAATTTGAAAAATGGCAATTTGGGCATTTTTTATTAATACAAAGGTTTAGTGCCGGTCAAAAAAGTCGTAAAGGGCCGTTTTCTATAGAAAATAACGTACTTAACAGGAATATTCCGTCGGTATAATCTGGTTCTACGCAGAAAAAATTATACGAAGGAAGCTATTTTTAGATTGAATTTGTATAAATATCTAATTTATTTCCAAATACACATGTTTTTAATGTTTTAAATGTCAATATTTAAATTGAAAATGATTATTTCTTTGTTTTTGTAAATAGAAATTATACAATTCTAAAGTAATTCAATCTTACACAAATATATTATGAATGGTATCTTTCGCATGATATGTTGTTCATTTGCTTTCTTTATAAGCAAAGCCACCAAATACACTTGTTTGGAGGTATGTGTCTGTGATGGCACAACTGAACATTGATTGCTTCAGTTTGTATCTAGGCAACTTCACTTCCTTTCCATGACTTCCGTTCTAGCATTCGCGTGGTTACCGAGTTTCACTTCAAAGATTTATAGAAGCGTTACAGAGAAATTAGCGGATTGAGGCACCAACTAAATTGTAGTTTATTTCTAATCCTATAAGCCTAAATAATTTAAAAAAATCGTGTATACGGTTATTTAGCAATATTTTTGCATGCTTAAAATTTTGGAAGTATTTTTCACTTCGCAGTTTTCATTTTTGAAAAAATTCTCAAACGTAGATTATTGTTTTCTTATGGATATTAAAATAGCTAAAGCTAATGTAGATCTGACAATTTGTTGTGAGTAATAGGCGCTAAAAGCTCTAAGAAACAACTCCTCAAAAACACGCTGGAAAAAACCTAGCACTTTATCTCATTTCCATTGGAGTGCCTTAACGGAGACCCCCAAACTGTTTTGAAAGTAATAAATAAGCACTAAAGAAAGCTCTATTACTATTATGTAAGGGATGTGAAAAACTCGAAAAAATTAACGTCGAGATCATTATAAATAAATTGGTTGAAATAAAAACAAGCTACACATTTAGTTCCTAATTTTTTAAAGAATATTTGTATTTAGTGTCGCTTTGTTTATTGTATGATAGTTTTTAAAAATTTATGAGACGTATAATAGAAAATGTCTAGAAATAAATATATATGTACATAAATTTTCTCCCAATTATTTATTTTAGACAACGGGAGAGCCCGATATTTATGCCTTGGGCCCAAAGTTTTCTTAATCTGCCACTGATCTTGGTACAACAACTATGAATGTCTTAATCGGTTTGAATATCTTATAGGATCTTAGCAAACATTAAATGTGTCTAAAGTAGAAG
Organism: Ctenicera cuprea; assembly: GCA_958336395.1. Classification (NCBI taxonomy): domain Eukaryota; kingdom Metazoa; phylum Arthropoda; class Insecta; order Coleoptera; family Elateridae; genus Ctenicera; species Ctenicera cuprea. The sequence goes on along the minus strand of OY284486.1, from coordinate 42,573 downwards.
GAAGAATACCTTTGAAGAGTTGTTACCCGAATTATTTGGCAGGTTTATTTAAATTTTTAAATGAATTTGCTTGACATAAACTTAACCTTGTTTTCAGTGGAATTAAAATGTATTAACTAGGAAAAAAATCTGCTATCTTCAAATACTTTAGAAAAATGTGGGCATTTTAATAACAAGCAACAAAACTATATACAAACTATATAGAATAGTACATATGTTAATTACAATAGTACTGGTGATTTTCCACACATATCATTTTAATTTTTATATAAGCTTTGACGCACGTTTTTGATATTACTATTATATTCCAGTTCAATAAAAGGCGTAAATAAGCGTTATCTATCATTTACACACGTATCAAGTACTAATCTGGGATGTCAGCTCATGAGAACACGTCTGATCCCTTCGGATAGCCCTGGAGAAGATCGAATCATTCCACTCTTGTTCCCTCGGTTACATTTAAGTAACACAGTTCCTAGTGCGTATTTTGCTCATTTATTTCACAACTTATTATTATATTAGGTGCCGGATTCACAGCAAAAGCTTTAAAACCAACCGGTACAATAGCTGTTTTCTTAATAAAATAATTACAGAAATCACGACGTTTTTCATTACACATATACCTACGTAGAACGCGTGTGGTTGCGTGGCCGAATTTATTCAATCCAGAGTCTGGACAATATCCGGGTGACAATAGGCGGGTCGTTTGGTTTGAAGTGGCCGCTGCTATCTTCGGAGTCCAGAGCGTCTCTGGGGATGGTTTGCTAATAGCCGCAATGTCCCAACATTAAATCGCTTTCGTGTTACGTCACATTACATATATTGTATACCAATCTAGAAGTTAAACTTATGATATTTATTCTTGCGTTTTTATATGACAAAAAAACATTTTACATCAAAATATTTTGCAGAATATCAGCTAAACCGTTGTAATCATATAAAATGATTTAAACTAAAAAATCTTTTTACTTTCAGTATAGGGAAGTATTGATACCTTGAAAGTGATCAAATTATAGATTTTGACGGAAATATACGTTTTTGGACCCACGAAACCGAAAACAGTGGATTTTAAATAATATCCGCCTGTCTGTGCGCGTGTGCGCGTGTACACGTGTACGCGTGTGCGGGTGTGCCCGCGTGCGCGCGAGCGCGTACGTGTGAATGCATGTGCGTGTTAGTGTGTGTATGCTTGTGCGTGTGCATGTGCGTGTGCGTGTGCTAGTGCGTGTGCGTGTGCTTGTACCTGTGCGTGTGCGTGTGTGCGCGCGTGCTCTATAACTTCCAAACTGATGGTCCGATTTCAATAAACTTTGAAATGTAAGGATTGTAATACCCGCTTCTATTTAATAGTTATAATAAACTACTACAGGGATGTATTGAAACTTTATTAAGGTAATAAGCGTTTGAAAAAAAAATTGAACCGGAAACAGATGTTAGACATGTTTTTTTGGTAGCATTTTAATGAGAAAAAGAGAAGAAATATTCTAAATCTAAAAACGGAATCTGATAGAAGACCCTAAAGCAAAGCAAACCTTTTTTTCTGAAGTTTCTGGCTTCAAGATAGGGGCTACTACGATTTTTAGTAAATTTTGATAATAATTACTCAAAAAGGAGTGAGCCGATTGAGATCAAATTAATTATTGTAGTAGCTCTAGGAAGGAACAAAATTACTCTAACGTAAATTTTTAACAGCATGTAACCTGTGACGTAAAAATTATTTCCAAAAATATGGAAATTAAAAAACAAATATATGTCTCAGTAACAGGAACACGAATGTCTTTTAATTATTTAGAATTATAGAGCTGGAAATAAGCTAAGATTTGGTTCATGTCCTAGTTTACTAATTTCTCTGTGACGCCTTCTATAAAGTTTTGAAAATCTAAAATTCATGTCTTTTTATTTCTTAAACGGGGAACTATAATAGATTTTTTTAAAGCTAAATCGCTAAGTGCTAGTAGTATAAGATTTATAACAATATAACACTTTTCTGTCAAGTTGAAACATTTTATGTTTGCCAGGTTTACTACGGCATTTGCTTATAAAAAGCCCTATCTCTAATTGGTTACTGTTTCCGTATCAAATACTAATCCAGGCCATAGATATGTGTATGGGTTTAGAAATCTTTGTTCCAGCCAGCTTTATTATTTCTTAGTTCGGTTGCAGATTCTACTCCATCTTTCCAGTAGCTGGAGCATAGTTACAGGACGCTGTTCCACTTTCCTTACCCTATCTAGAAGTAATTGCGGCATTATTGCCGCATTTGGAATAGTTCGTATTTGAATGTCTAACAATAAAACAACGTTGCGTTACTGCTTCCAAAATGTTAGTTCGATAGTATTTATACCTTCCAAAGAGATTGGGTAATTAAGACTAACAAAAAAAAACAGAATATTTTTCCTTGTTTTTATATTTTATAAATTTAATAAGTATGTGCACCGGTCTAATCAAAAATACTCCTTGTTGTGCAGTTCGGCTTACGTCCAGTTTTTATGTGGCTCAATTGTGATAGAATCTCCGACCTATATTTATAATAATTGGATTATGTTAGGCTAAAACAGTAACTGCGAACTATCACCATTTGTTATTTTGTGTAATATTCAAAAGTACAGAAAAGATGTATCTTTTAAATAAACTTTATTTTTTTTAAATCTCTAAAACTCTGCTTTAATAACGATGTCAGGCATAAAATTCAAACAGTACAACGCTGTTAAAATTGACAATATACCTAATTAAAATGAAAATTTTTATATTATCAAATTGTACAGAAAATAAGAAAATTGTACAAACATTGTTTTGTATATTTCCCGTAGGGCCTAGTTTATTATTTTATAGTACCTATCTGCAAAAGCAATCTGTACAGGTGTTTTCGCCATCCATGTTTTTATTTGCACTTAATAGGGGAATATTATTTTCCAATTATATACTTGAAGTCAAGGCCTTAGTTGCTTTATTAAATTCAAAAGAGAAAACACAAGTTTTGGCATATATTTGTTATAGAAATGCACTGAGAAAAATGCTTAATAATTTTAATACGATATTGTGCTGATGTAGTAGAAAATCTAAAATTGTGGTAGTTAATGTTTTGTAGGAGTGATGGGTGTGACTTTGTTTGTTATTCCTACTTTTGTACAAAATGATACGACTTGGATTTTTGTTACATATATTGTACTTTCTTTTACAAAACTGCTTACAATAATTGTTTAATAATTATAACCATGAAACTTTTAAAAACAGTTTCCAAATTGACTGTAAAACATCTAACATTATACATTTAAAAAATGGATTAGTCGTGCAGGCGCGAGCTATTATCGCGCAACTATGTACACACAATCGGCCCACTTGGGCCATATATATATATTTGTTCAGGCAGAAACTATTTGCCTGAAATGCCTGGGACCAGTGGTGGGCCCCAAAGCATGATATGTAGTCTCACCCTCTTATTTTTACAATACAGAGTTGCTAGGAAAACCCCGGCCACTTTTCTTGCGGCGGTCAAGAGATGGCGCTTTAGTAAAAAAAAATTAAATTAAAATACTGGCAACAACGCAAAATCCAAGACGTTTTAGTTATTAAATACGCCCCATATTAAATCAAAACAACTAAAACGTCTTGGATTCTGCGTTGTTGCCAGTATTTTAATTTAAGTTTTCTTTACTAAAGCTCCATCTCTTGACCGCCGCAAGAAAAGTGGCCGGTGTTTTCCTAGCCACTCTTGGTTATAAAAGAAACCGACATGCGCTCTCATTATACATTTTAAGTCGAATAAACCGTATATTACATTAAATATCGCCAAAAACTCGATTTTTGGCGATGCTTCAACTGTTACGAGATTCTAGTGCAGTTTTCAGTTTTTTCCATTTCGATCAGGTTCGCCATGAAATGTGATAAAACGCAAAAGGCGGCGAAAGGAACAATCAAAACATGAAAAACAGAAAAGTATACATATATCGATGTTATCTATATTATCGATGTATCAGTAAATTTAATATCACTTTTAAACGTAACGTTTGTGCAAAGGCGCAACAATGACGTCTACAAATGTTACGGTTTAGTTACAATTTCGGCTCGACCATGGCTGAAATTATGTGCTTTTATCTTATGGTTTGTTTATTTCGCAATTCAGCGGCGGCAATATTTGAGTCGCTGTTTCATGCAGTTGCATGAAACCAACAACGTGTACGTTTGCAAAAGAACGATCAACCGGTTGTTATAAAGTGTCAGGTTGCCATTTTGCGGCGTTTTTCACCATCGCGATTCGACCCCACAAGCACAACCACCTATGCAGCAAAAATGACCTACCGAGAACCTTGCAAAAAAAACACTAAAACACAGATTATAAATATAGTTACCACACTTAAAAATCTCATGGCGGCGCATAAGCAGTAAAAAGATTGAAAGTGTTCTTTGATATTAGATAATTTTTTGAATGTATTATCCATGAACCATGATATATACGGATCAGCTTACCATATGTAGTAAGCTGTTATCTATAGCGATGTATGGCATCGGCAAGGTGGTTAAACGTTAAACAGTGTGTAGCAATTGTCTAGATTTGAAATTTTAGGCGAGGTTGATATTGAATTTCTAAAGATGTCTATTTTATTTAGCAAAAGTTAAACTGGGAACGGGGTCGTTTTAATGAGTGATTTAGCGGCACAAAGCGCATCCCCAGGGACTTCTATCAACCGGGACCAGGCGGCGCGATGCGGCGCGCCTGTTCCACATCGAGAAGTTCCGCAACTGCTAATCCTATCGCTCGTCCTCCTTATTCTCTCTCTCCTGCTGCTTCTTAATACTTTAGATTTGAATATTCCAAATTATAAGCTTGAATAACGAATAGTTCAATGCTTTATTTGTAGCCACCAGGAATAGTAACATTTTATTTTGGATAATTTCCACCTTCAAGATGTTTATACAAAAATGGACCTTGTACTTTTACTTTTCATTCCCAACAGTTATCACGCTTAAATAAATACCCCGGCGACATAAAGTTAAAGTTTTAGTAGATCAAGACAATCACGATCAAGTAATTTTACGTTTTGGGTCTCTTAAAAATCTGAATGGAAATATTTTATTTTTTATCAACAATAAAAAAAAACTTCCTTTAAAGTAGAAAATTGATCATAACGTTTATATCTAACAGAAGAATCTCTTATCAAAACACCGGGTAAATTGAAATTTATTCAAAGCAAGCAACCAAGTTGTTATAGGGAGACTTTGCGTGGCGAAAAATAACTTTGATGAACTGGTACACTACTTCTGTGACAATTTCATTTTGATGTCACTGAAATGGTGCACAGTTTAGAGAGATTTTCTATTTTTGAGCTTTAATTGAAAATTGTAGCGTTTTTATTTTTAATACTCTCTGTGGGTTCTCCCGGTTTCAGTTTTATACGCTTCAGAGAATCAACAAGCCGCTCTATTGATTATGTGAAATATTACCGTTTATGCATATACCTATTTACACAGATATCGTAAAATGCATTTTTATTTAAAAATCTAATAACGGTTTCAGGCCTATTTGAAGCTGCGCAAAAATATATAAATTACAAGCAAAATAAAATACTAACATAATAAGCTACACAAGCAATCTCGCACCATCTTAATAATACAGGTTAAAACCACGTTCGCAACAAAGCTATTTCATTTTAAACATAAATTTCGCTCCTGTGACTCCGCAAAGTTTTTTGACAACCTCAAAATCAACAGTTGGGCAAGAAATCGGCGCCTATAAAAACGGAACACTTTATTTTGCTATTGTAAACTACTTACCAGGTTAATAGTGGTAGACAGTAACATTTAGGACAGTTACCTAAGAATCATATACAAGTCAGTTCCAATTCACGAAAAAATAGCAAATTTAGCATTAAGCCGTTGTTAATGGTGATGAATTTACTTTGCCTGAACTACATACTGAAAGAGTAATTAAATTTTATGTTTTTAAAAATGTTTTGCATCTCATGGAAGTTATAAGATTGTAGTCTAAGAGTTATAACTACTGCATAAGATCAGATGGTCTGGGCATGCCGCACCAGCCATTCCAGCGCAAGCTCGCGCAATGCGAAAGCATTCGATATACTACTAGGAGTAGTTTTTTTGAGAAAAAAATAAATTTATATTTTTTTTGGAAAAGATTGCTTGCGATTAGACAACAGAGAGAAGAGAACAAAATGGCATCTCGTTCCCTAAATGTTACTGCATCGAAGACCTACGTTTACAAAAGGTTTCAAAAAAAAGTAGCCAGTGGGTTTTGGCTTCCAAAGCCAACTTTACCTTCTTTTGAATGCATGTTATCATCCCTGATAAGAGAGTTAGCTTAAACAAAAGCATTAAGGGTAGTTCTCGCATATACAGCGCACTCATTACATTATGATTAATATTTACCAGTCTAAAACCTGACGGAATTATTATGTATTTTTAAAATAAATATTTGCTTTTACCTTTTCTGAGCGTGAGTTAGCTATAGTTAACTTTTCGTTGGCTTCTCTGGTACTTTATTACGATAAAAAAATTGAACCTTATATCTTTTCAACAGACTAAAATTAAATTCAGTAATCCACTCTTTTAATTAAAAATAAAAAGCCGAAGTGTTATTTACGAGTGGACTGTCCCATACTAAATATTAATACTTACCGTTTTTGCAAAAGTGTAACTTTTATAATTGTAACGTTGTACATTTCACCGACTTTTGGACTTTCTAAGAAAAGAAGCTATATAGGCAATCTTCCGTTCCATCCATACTTCAACCTTTATTACAGCTGTCATTTTGTGAAGTTAGCAAAATTATGCCAGCTTAGTATCATACCTGCTCGGGTCCTAATTGGTCAAAGTCCAAAAATTTTTTAAGTAAGATATTTTTTGGTGAATATTTGAAATTTACATTTTCTACAGTAGTCCCACCAAGTATAAAATTATCTAGAAACTAACATTAGATTTTGGTTGAACTAGTCATGATGAGAAATTCTGAAAATTTTTTGTTGAACCTCGATTAATAAATAAAGGCATGTCCATTTTCGATTTTTGAATTCATGGAAGGCGCCACAGTGAAATTATATTTTTCAATAACCAAATCAAATTTTCGGTTCTAGCAGGTTACAAAGGTTTAAAAAAAATCGTGTGTGCCAATCTTTGAAAGTTTTTTGTGAAGAAAATCGATCTTTTTGAGTTTTTGAGAAACGAGTTCTTGGAATTAACAAAACTCAAAAACGGATGTGAATCTTGGAACCAATGTGATTGAATCGAAGATCTAAATGAGTTTGGGGGTTTGATTTGGGGATGATCCAGTGAGTGCGCAGGCGTCGATGTTGTTTCTTGTAGTTTTTATTATTGTGCCAAGTTACAATAATAAGGGTTGATTTTGACTAATCTAAGAGCTCTTGTGCCAGACTCAGCAAAGAATTACGACGTTAGTAGTCTTAATGTCACTCTTAAACAAGTGCTTTATTAAAAACATATCAACCTATTTATACAGTTCTAAACTATTTATCTAGTAGTAAAGTTTAAAGTCCATAAACAAAGTTCATTTGAAATATACCTAGCAATTAATGCAAACGCAGAAGTTTAAATGATTTGTACTTACACATCCTTGACTGCGTTAATAAAAAACATGCAAAGTGCAAGCTTGCTGTTATGAAATATGACCTGAAAGTATTACATGTCATTTATTTAATAGGTAATAACTGTATTAAAGATTAAAATAATAATTTGTAAATATGTTTAAGAAACTTAAACACGAAAGAACAAATTTGTTCACTAAAAATTAGGTGGGAAAAGAAAAATTAACTCCCCCAAGCCTTGCCGTTTGTAAAAATTAAGTTTAGAACTTTATTCTACTTTCAGTTCTGAGCAATTTAAATTAAACATAAATTTTTTATCGACCCCCGTTTATTAAATAAGGGGTTAGGAATCTTGGCATTTCAGAAAGGTTAGAGGTTAGAAGTTAGAGTGGGACACGAACTAAACTGTAGCTGATCCACTACACAATTAAAAAAATTGCATGGTCAGTTTTTGAGTAGTGTGTTTTTGAAAAGTAAAAATTTTGATATTTTTTTTTCACTTCATAGTTTTAGTAGTTTTAAAAGTTTTAGTAGCTTGTAACATTGTTAATTTCATCTCGATGTGATGACTCGTTTTTGGTTAAATAGGCGTTAAAACTCAAATTTTCATAAATTCACAGAAGGCGTCAGAGAAATATTAGGTCTGAAACACGAATAATAATAAAATATATGAGCTTACAAAATTTTAAAGAAATTGCAAGTATTTGCGTTATGTATTTTTTTAATTAAAAAAAAAATAATTAATCATTCATTCGTGTACCTACTGGCTTTGCGTTAAACAGTAGTGTGACGCCATCGGCCTACGGAATGGCGAATCGACGCTTTCGATTTGTAGCAACCTGCAAAATTGCTCGATTTCTTCTATCCTTTTTTACTTTCCCATACTGAAGTAGGCTTAAGAAAAGTTATGACTTTATGCAAATTTTCGAATTTCAGATTTTAACGGTAAATACGCGTTTTTCAATCCCAGGAATCCAAAAAGTGGTTTTAAAAAAATGCCTGTCTGTGGGTGGGTGCGTTCGTTTCCCCTATATCTTCGGAACCCCTCCACCGATTTTTATAAGATTTGGTGTGTAGAAGTTTTTTTAGTTGCAGGCAGTTCTTTGTAAAGTCGTTAATCGGATTCGGAACCGGAAACGGAAATTAGACCTGTTCTTATTTATTTATTTATTTATTTATTTATTTAAACCAGTAATAATTACATAGTAATCCTACAATAGGCAAATAAATTGCCCGAGCGTAGGCCTGGTACATTTGAACTTACATACTAACTTATATACTAACTTAAAACTAAAAATTGAACAAAGTTTTTTAAATTTTTTTCTTATTGAAATACGATACAATATTTATCTATTAGGGTGATTCATTGCTGCCACTGAAAGTTGCGAGCGCCGGCAAGTTAGATGTTCTCATTACCTGTTGCTGTTTCTTCCTGAAGTTCCCAATTTTACCGAGGAATCTTGGTACATCCGGACTGACTTCATAGCATGTAGTAGAAATTGCCTTTTTTATTTTCATTTTTAAGATTTCGCACTGTAAAGTGTCAAGTGCTGTATGGTTGGTTTGATATTTAGTTCCATATGTGTCATTACTGTAACAACAGTTTACACATTTGTTACTATTCTCACTATTACAGTTTATTGTTTTATGTTTACCTGCACATTTAAGGCACACTATTTGGTTCGGGCACTTATTAACACTATGTCCCACTCTGCCACAATTAAAGCAAGGTTTTACACTTATTACATCATATACTCTGCAGCATAGATGTTCTACAAATATTCTGTTTCGGTTCTCTTTTATTTGTTTATGCATCTCTGATGTAATTTCCATCAATACTGTTATAGCATTATTTTTGTTATTTCTGTAGTAATGAAGTACTGTATCTTTTTTATTATGTTCTGAGAAGTTTCTACTATTTATATCTTTTTCTATATGTTGACTATCTTTGATATCAATTCCTGTGATTCCAACTATTTTTATTATTGGATTTTTGGGTTTTTCCTTTTCAATTTTATATATGCTACTGAACTTATCATCCAAAATTTTTTCAGCCGCTTTAGCACTTTCTAGATTCATGCAGTTTACAATAATGGTATCTTTCTTCCCTTTAATGATTTTCCTTGTTTGTATTTTCTTGTCTTTTACTATCTGCTTTATTATATTTTCTTCCATGTCGGATGTGTCTTCTTCATCTTTTCTTTTATGATTATTCTTGGGACATTTTTGGTCTGATAGTTTACGTTAGCTGTAGCGTCAGCAAATGTTCTTTTACTTATTTTAGGCACTTCTCTCTCTTTATCTAGTAGTTCTTTTAGTAATAAATTTTTATCAGTTAATTCTACGTTTAGTTGCCGGAGTAAATTGTTTTCTTCTTTAATTGCAGATATGAGTGTAGGTTCATCCACATGTGACGATTCATCCAAGTCCATTTTAGAGTCATTTCTTTTCTCATTAAGTAGTCCTTCGTATTTCTTTTTTAGACTATTATATTCTGTTACTAAAATATTATATTTAGTGTTCTGTTCATTTATTACTTCTTGTTTCTTTTCATTTTCTTTTTTGAAATAGGTTAACACGACACGTGCTACATCACTTTTTGGGGTTATGTTGACGTCCTCGTGGTCACTACATATCACTATCACATCATTTATGTATCTTCCACCTTTTTTCTTATTAAAATCACTTTTGTGGTAGGCTCCATCACATAATAGACAAAAAACTGTAGTGCATTTCAACTTATTATGGCACTTAAAGTAAATATCTGGTGGGATCGCCTCGGGAGGCAGTCCCTCCTCATCCGCCATGACGGACGGATCTTTTGGTATAGATTTTTTTATAAACACTGCTTTAAAATTATGAATAAATAGCATAGTAGTGCATCTAAATATAAACCAAATGCTTTTTTTTAAATGCTGTATCTTTAAAATGAAGCCCGCTACGAATTTTTGACAATTTTAACTTTAATGTCTGATTACTCATAAACAAAATGTCCAATTAATACAAATTATTTTATTATTTAATAGCATAATCTAGTGCTGAAAAAATATTTTGGAAAGTATCAAAATTGTGAATATACTAACGGTTCAAAATTTTTAAAAAAGAAATTTTGTCGAAAACTGCCTACAACATTTTTTTTAACCTTCTGAGCCGATAGAGCTTACAATGAACTACAAAATTTGTTGTTCACTAATTTCCCAAATTTCACTCTGACGCCGTCTAGGAAATATTGAAACTTTTGAAATTGATTAATTTTTTATTCCTCAACGCAAACGCCGACTGTTATAAGCTTTTATCAGTTCCATAGACTAATTAAAGCACTTTATTAGGATCAGCGAGAATTTTTAACTCTTTTGAAAATTAAGAAAAAAAATACTTTTTAATATCAACAACGTGTTTTCCGGCAGTTACGTGATTTTAAATACGTCTATCAATTAGCTTCAATGTGAAAATTAGTTTTCATTCTTTAAATGTTTTTGATAACTTTATAAATAAAGATGTTATAACTACGTTCGTGAGCGCATCTTAGCGTCTTTCACGTCGCGTCGTAGGAGCGCGCGCAGCCCGTAAGTAACCAACGTCTTGAGTCTGTAGGGGGCTTGTACTGGCTAGATTAGATGTAAATTTCCATCACTTCTTGACGCCAGAATATTTAGAACGTAAAAAGTATGGAAAAGTACCTGCTTAACGTATTTTTAAAATTCAAATACTTTATGCCTGCAACTTAGATTTTACTTTATGAGCAGGTCATGATTATAGTTCTAGATTATAGCGCGAAAATAAAAAATTATTAAAGTTGCTGTTACATAAAGGTTACAAAATGCCAAGAAGAAAGATTTTGCGTAAAGTGGTAAAAAGGGCAGTTAGAAATTGTTTCCTAGAGTTAGAAAATATGGCATTTTATCTGCCAACCACAGTTACCAGACACCATTGGCTTTGTCTTGAAAAGGCGCGTCTTCTAAGTGGTTGCACGCCTATGTTGGTATTTGATTTGATGGAGTTATGGCTATTTTGGCAAATTTCAAAAAATGTGTGTTTGAGTGAGCTACAGTGGTCCAATCTTCAAATACTAAACACCATTGGCTTTGTCTCGAAAAGACGGGTCTTTTGATTGGTTACATGCCGGTTACGTCCGTCCGTCCGTCCAACATAGGCATGTAACCACTCAAAAGACGAGTCTTTTCGAGACAAATCCAATGGTGGTTGGTATTTGAAGATTGGACCACTGTAGCTCACGCAAACACACATTATTTGAAATTTGCCAAAATGGCCATATCTCCGTCAAATTAATTACCAACATAGCCATCCCGATTTGCCATGTCAGTTTCGTTTTTGAATAATAAAGCTTTAAACTCGGTTAAACCCAAATTTAAAAACAAAATTGTAGCAGCTGCAATTTTGAACGTGGAAGGTTCCGGACAAAAACATTTTCTTTGCCCTAAGGTTTCCTATCAGATTTTGTTTTTTAATTCAGAATTTGTTTTTCCTGAAAAACACTTCCAAAAAATACGGTTTCGCATTGTTTAACGATTAACGTTTGATCTACATTCCAAAGCCCATTGAAATCGGACCATCCGTTTGGAAGTTACGGGACGCACACACCCACCTAGAGAGCTGGAGTTCCAAAACATGTATTTCCGTCAAAATCTCTATTTAGAATATTTTCATGAAATCAATACTTCCCTATACTGGAAGTATAAAAAGTAAAAGCGTTATCTGATTCATTCAGAATTTATGAAAAATAAAATTCATTTTTAAATATTATACACATCTCTAATTTGCATATTATTTCTTAGATGTAAAAACGCATCTTTTAATAAGGTTAGATAAAAGTTGAAGTAGTTTCCTGAAAACAAAACACCTGTTGGAAGCGTTACATAAACATAATCCGCTTTTTTCATTGGCCTTGCCTGACATAATTATACTTGTATAATTCCTTTGTTCCGAGAATTTAGTACCTACATCGTATCACTTCTTATATGGTGTTTGAACGTTTCACATGTAAAGTGCTGTGTTGAATTGTTTATTTGTTATAAAGTTTAAAGGAAAAGGCCCATTTAAATTCTAACACTTCTCAGGATAATTGTGAAAATCTTAAAACAGGTAAATGTAAAAATATCATAGTTGTAACAAGGTTCTTAACCAAAAACTTTACCGGCAGTAGATTTAAATTAAAACTTATCTGCTTTGATTTATAGTTTTCGATACCTAATTTTATTGATTTCTTCTGCAGTTTTAATCGGGAGGAAGGAAATTCTTTTGGTTGTCTAAATATGCAAGAATCCCAATCCAAGTAATCCTGGAAGAATAAACTGATGCTTTCTTTGCCCGTATGACTTCCACTGCGTATTAAGGTATTAAGGTAAGAAATTTAATTTGTTGTTGGTAACGTTTCGAAAATGCTTGTATTACAGAGGCATGGTTTCAGTTGTAAGGCAACTGTGAAAATGTTTATTTTTTCAGAAAATACAGCATGTTTCATTTGTTGGTTAGGTTAGGTTAGGTTAGGTTAGGTTAGGTTAGGTTAGGTTAGGTTAGGTTAGGTTAGGCTCTTCGGTGGATAACCAGGCTGAGGAGCACAGTTTAATTACTGGTAAAACACCTGCAGAAAAGGAAAATGAAAGAATAAAAAAGGAAGAAGATAGGAAAAGAAAGGAAGAGGAGCGGAAAATAGTTTTTGGAAGAAGAGACTCCCTTCCGAGAACACCGCCAGAAGCTAGAGCAGAGGAAAGAAAGACACCCGCCGCCAGCCAGGAGAACTCAGCTACGAGAGGGGAAGAAAAAGTGTATGCAACCTGTACGGAAACGGGAAAGGCGCCACCAAAGACCTCAAGAAAAGGAGAAGAAATGAAACACATAAGTGTAAGTGATGCGGATGAAGACGAGGAAGATGAAGACAACATGAACGAGAGGAAAAAGCAAAGCACCACTAGTACGGTAGAAGGCTGGCTGAAAAACCAAAGCGGAAGTAACAGGAAGCAGAAGGAGAGGATTGTTAAGAAAAGAAAGAGAAATACACCAGACAAGAATACAAGAGAAGAAGAATGTAACTTCATACAGAGAATGGAGGAAGAGCGAAATAGGGCAATGGAAATATTAAGGAAAACAATCCGGGAGGTAAATACCTTAAGTACCTTAGTAAGGGAGAATCCAAACACAAAAAAAGAAATGAAGAAAGCGATCACCATCCTAAAAGGATATGCTACAGAAATGACAGACGCGATGAATTTCTCTGAGGAGATGATAGAAGAGTACAAAGCTGTAATAATGGAAGATAGTAACGAAAATAGAACTAAAGAGACAGAAGAAATGGAGACACAAACCACTGGGGAGCAGCAGCAAAGCATGGAGATCCCCACCAAACGGAGACCAATTTTGATAACAAGAGCAACACAGACCTATGAAAAGAAAGAGGAAGAAAAAAACGATATAAAAGAAGAAGAAAGACAAAGAAAGGAAAGGGAGATCATACAAAGAATAAAACGGATAAAAATGTATGAAGAGCTAAAGGAATGGGAACAATCGGACCACGCAGAATGGCCGGAAGCTGTTTTTAAGAACGGAGAGATGGTAGCGGGAAACCCGTTAAATGCTAAAGATATGGTAGGCAGAGTAGTTCTGGTGGAACCGGACGACCTACAAATGGAAAAAAGTATTCAGAAGACGTATGTAGAAAGATACCCTGAACTCAAGGAATTAAACGGAGACATGGAGACACTAGAAACCATAATAAAGATCAAAAAGGAAGAGATAGCTAAAATAAAGAAAACGTACGTAATCAAAGCCAACATTAAAAATGACATGGAGCACTTCTGGAAGGTGATTGAAAAACTCAAAGAAGAGCTGGATAAGAATGGCATAAAGCAAGCCGCCTTACATTGGACGAAATCAATAGACTTGGAGCAGATGAGGAAAGTCGTGCAGTGCGTGCTCAAAGACACGGACACGATAATGTATATATACACCACACACGCGGTGTACAACAAACATAAAGAAAATGAAAAAATAAAGGAGAGGGAAGAAAATGAAGAAGTAGACCAGAACGAGCAGGTGGGGAAATGGAGAAAGTCCGAAACAAGGGGTAGAGGAGGAAAATATAGCGGAAAAGTGGAAATTGAGAGGAAAGAAACATCAGAGCATGAAAAGATGACATATGCGGCCCTAGTGAAACAAATGCAGAAGACCGTCAACATAAGAGACACAGGAGTCAGAATAAGAAACATCAAGGAAGTTAGAAATGGAAACATAGAAATAACGATGATAGGGAAAAAAGAGGATAGGGAAGCCCTTAGCAAACAAATGGAAGATAAACTGGTAGACCTGATAAAAGTAAAAGAGGTCGAAGAAAAGAAAAGGATCTTATTCATAAAAGACATACATGAGGTAACAACAATGGATGAAGTAAGGGAAGAGATTACTGAACAATTGGAAAGAGGTAGTATGAAGGAAGAAGAGTTGAGCATAACAATGGCAACTAAGCCAAATAAAGGGGGAGTGCTGTACGCCAAGGTAATGGTAGGAAACAAAGAAGCCAATACACTTCTAAGAAGGGGAAGGATAAGAATAGGATGGAGTCTATGTAGGGTAGAAGAGTACAGCAAACCACGAAGATGCTTTAAATGCTTGGGTTTTGGACATATAGCATTAAATTGTAATAAGGAAGAAGTGGAGAAGGATAGGTGCTATAAGTGCTGCGAGCAGGGTCACAAGGCAGTGGACTGTACTAATGAACCGGGATGCTCATATTGCAATGTAAAGGGACATAGAACGGACGAGATGGCATGCCCAGAATACAAGATGCAGGCGGGGTTGATGTGGAGAAACAGGAAGGGTGGAAGACGCAACAACAATGGAAGAAGTTAATATAAATATTATGCAGTGTAACTTGGGGAGGAGTAGGGCGGCTATGCAGCTGCTAAACAAAACCGTCGAAGACAACAAAATCGATATAGTTATCATGGCAGAACCCAACATAAATGCAATAAGAGGAAACGAATGGTACAAAGACGGGAGGAACGACGCAACAATACGTATATACAACAAGAAGATTGAAGTGCAAGGGTATGGAGAAGAAGAGGGGGGTTTCGTTTGGGTGGAACTGGAAGAAGTGGTAGTGTACTCGTGTTACTCCTCTCCAAACATTGCTAGAGTGGAGTTTGAGAACTTCTTAATAAGACTGGGAAGAAGCATAAAAAGCCAGAAGGGGAGGAAAAACATATTGATCGCCGGGGATTTTAACGCCAAAGCCAACTTATGGAGCGGAAATAAGACAGACGAGAGGGGCGACATGATCGTCGAATGGATGGCGGAACACCATCTGGCCTGCCATAACCATGGAGATATGCCAACCTTCGAAAGAGGAATTAGCAAAACACAGATAGATGTGACAATGGCCACGGAGGGGATGGCAACATATTTAAAAAATTGGAGAGTAAAAGAAGAAGAAAATCTTAGTCTGCACAACAACATCTATTACACACTGACTAGAAAAGAGGGGAGGAGAAATAAAGAAGAAGAGAGACCCAATGGTAAAGGATGGAGGATTAGAGAAGATAGGATGGAAACCTTCATCAAATACCTGGGGGAAGAGATCGTAAGAGTAGAAGATAACACAGATATAAGAAAAGGAGTGGAAGTACTAAACAGGGCAGCAAACAAAACCTTTGAAAGTAAAAAATACAGTGGAAGAAGGAAGCCGGTGTACTGGTGGACGGAGACCCTAAGTGACATTAGGAAAGAGTGCCTCATAGCAAGAAGAAAGCTGACGAGAGAGAGGAAAAGGGTAGGAAATAGAGAAAACGAAATAGAAGAATTGGAAAGAGACTATGTAAATAAAAGGAAAGTACTAAAAAAGGAAATAATGAGAAATAAAGAGAAGAAATGGAAGGAACTGTGCATGGAAGTCGACAGCAACGTATGGGGAAATGGATACAAGCTAGTCATGCAGAAGTTTAGGGTGACCCCAAAAAAGACCCTCACCATAGAAAGAAAACGGTAAATAGTAGACGAACTATTCCCAAGACATAAAATAGAAAGATGGGACGAGAGAGACCTGGAAACAAGGGATATACCGGAATTTCAATTGGAGGAGCTGGAGGAGGCGGTAAGGAAGATCAGAGCGGCCAAATCACCGGGGCCGGATGGACTGCCACCAGAAATTGTAAAAGAAGGGGTCAAGGCGTATAAAAAATTCTTTTTGGAAATGATGAATGAGTGCCTTAGAAAGGGAGCTTTCCCAAAAGAATGGAAAGTGGCGGAATTAGTATTAATTGAAAAAGAAGCTAAACCAGGGGAAGAAGTTAAATATAGACCAATATGTCTCCTGGATGTGCTGGGGAAATTACTGGAGCATCTGGTGGCTGAAAGACTGCAACAACAAGTCGAGAACAAAATAGAGGAAAACCAGTACGGTTTCCGAAAGGGAAAGTCTACTGTACACGCAATGAGCAAAATAAAAAACATATTGGGAGATATAAAGAAGGTAGCGTACCAGCATAGAAAATATGCAATCCTAATCACCCTCGACATTAAAAATGCCTTTAACAGCGCTGCCTGGGTGGGGGTGCTACGAGAACTGGAGAATATGGCGGTAGAACCGTACTTAAGAAAAATGATAGCAAGCTACCTAGAGGATAGATATATCCAAATTAGGGACGCAGGAAAGATAAGGACGAGTTGCGGGGTCCCACAGGGGTCAGTCCTTGGACTGAAATTATGGAATGTGTACTATAATAGCCTCCTCCAAATAGAAATGCCGGAAAACGTAGAGGTCATCTGCTTCGCCGATGACACAGCGTTAGTGGTAAGCGACAAATGCACCCGAAATTTAATAAAAAAGGCAAACGATGCAATAGAAAAGTTGGAAAAAGGGATAAGGGATAAAAAGCTCGAAATTGCTCCACAAAAGTCTGAGGTGCTAATACTATACGGAGGAAGAACGTTAAAAAACGCACAAGTGAAGGTGAAAGTAGGCGGTGTAAGCATAGAGGCAAAAGAACATATTAAATACCTGGGGGTAACATATGGAAGGAACCACGATATGCGGGAGCATATTAACATAGTGGTGAAGAAGGCTGAAAAGGCGGCAGCAGCCCTTGGAAGGCTTATGCCGAACTTAGACGGACCAAGAGCCAGCAAAAGAAGAGTCCTAAACTCAGTAGCAAACTCACTAGTGCTGTATGCTGCACCAATCTACGTAGAAATAATAAGAAAAAAGAAGTATAGGGAGGCGGTAGTAAAAATACAGCGAAAAATGGCTATAAGAATAGCGAGCGCATACCGGACGATTTCCACAGAGGCGGTCCAGGTCATAGCGGGCACGATCCCTATAGACCTTCTGATAGAAGAAAGGGCGGAAATGTTTATGAAAGAAAAAGATAGGAAAAAGGAGATAATGCAAGAAACCGAAAATAAATGGTGCGCAAGATGGGAAACAGATACGGGAAAGGCGACATGGACAAAAAAATTGATAATGAACCTAAAGGCATGGAACAATAGAAAACATGGAGAGGTGGGATACTGCCTGACGCAGCTTCTAGGGGGGCACGGGTGCTTCGGGCAGTACCTGGCTAGATTCAAAATTAAAGAAAGTGATGGATGTGTCTACTGCGAAGGGATAACTGACACAGTAGAGCATACGATGTTCGAATGCGGAAGATGGCGAAATGAAAGAAGTGAAGCAGAGAGGTTACTAGAAAGAAGACTAGGAACGAATAACCTAATAGAAATTATGCTAGAAAGCGAAGAAAACTGGAAGATAGTAAGAAACATGGTCAACAGGATAATAAGGGAAAAAGAAGAAGAAGAGAGAATACAGAAAAGAGCCAGGAAAGAAAACGGTGCAAGGGGTGATGAGTAATAAAAGTGGCATGTGGAAATGTGATATGTGATACCTCATCTGTGACACTTCATCTGTGATACATAAGCTAAAAAGTATATGTGAAATGTGTTAAGTGGAATGTAACGTGTGATACATATATAAATAAAATGGGATAAAGAAGAAGCGGAGATAAGAAAAATTCAGGCAAGTAAAGAAAAGAGGAGAGAAGAAAACTACATCAAATACTCACTTCCGCCCTGAAGGTATGCCCTATGGTGATTCCAGGTCGGAAATACACTAGAGAAGAGGGGGAGGGGTTTTTAGTCAGTAAAAATCTGACACTACCAAGTCACAAAGGCAACAACCGGTGACTTGGTGTCTTATGAAGATTTTCCCCTATTCCGAAACACAAAAAAAAAAAAAAAAAAAAGTTAGGTTAGGTTAGGTTAGGTTAGGTTAGGTTAGGTTAGGTTAGGTTAGGTTAGGTTAGGTTAGGTTAGGTTAGGTTAGGTTAGGTTAGGTTAGGATAGGTTAGGTTAGGTTAGGTTAGGTTAGGTTAGGTTAGGTTCCCGTGGGGGACACCTGTAACCCCTATCGGGCGCGTCCCCAGGTGGCGAATAGGGGAATGCCCAAACCGGCTTGACCGGAGGGTAGGAGGGTTAAAAACCTCCCGCGGACCAACAGGACTGCAACTTTCTCAAAACCTGTTCCCTTTTCAACTAGCCTTGGGACAGGTTCCTTCTCTTTAATCTTTTCTATCAGGAGCCTCTCTTGGCAACCGACTCTTGTTCTTTTCAGGACCCGACGCTATTAGGAAACGAGGGCTAGGGTACCCCTTCACTTTCCTTCTCAATAATGCTGCAAAGGTTATGGACAAGGTACGGTAGTAAATGGTTTTGACGTTACGATGCTGGCGCCGCGGGGCGTAACTCCGTCCTTATGGATGAAGCCAAGCCTCCGTGGGACCCCGGCTTGGCAAGCGCCCTGGAGGGTGCCCACGTCGTCGGAGGCGTGGGATCCCCGAAAGCCTAGTGGTGTGTAAGGGACAGGAGCCCTCGGAAGTTGAAGTAGTCCTTCCAATGTGGGCATATCCTGGTGTAGTCAGGGTACTGGCTAGCGACGGTGGAGATCCCACCGTCGTGGGTGTACCCCACCAGGGCAGCCCTCCAGGGTCCGGGCATAAATGAAAAAAAAGAATGAACATAAATTTGGCCGAAGAAGAGGGTAAAAAAGAAAGCGAAAGAAAGGAGAATGAAAAAGATGAGAGAGAAAAAATTGAGTTAGAGATGGAGTTAGAGGCGGGAAAAGAAAGAGAAAAAATGGAGGATGAAAGAGAAGAGACACAAAGAATAGAGTTAGAGATGATAGCAGAATTCAGCAGAAGAACAAGTCTGAGCAGAACTCCTCCAAGTACAACTGGTGAGATTCCCAAAAAAGAAAAAAAAACTAAAGCCAAAGAAGAGAAAGAAAAAAACTACAACGTGGCACAGAGTCGGATTCAAGGAGAAACGCGGAGAAGATCGGGATCTATCGGGGCTTGTGAAACGATCGAAAAGTATCTGGGAGGAACAAAAAGATTAAGGGAAGACACGCAGGATGTTGAATATGGTGAATTCCTAGGGCTGATGAGCAACTTAAATAACGTTGCCAAAGAACTAGGACAACTGATAGATAAAAATCAGAACACAAAGGTAGAGATAAAGAAAGCAGTACGAGATCTGAAGACACAGATGGCAATGATAAACCGGAGATTAACAGAATGGAACGAATTCCCCAAACAGACAAAGACAAGAGCAATTACTAGCAAAGGCGAAGGACCAAATCAAAAGAAGAAGCAAATGAAAACAGTGGAAATACAAACTGAGGAAATAACGACAAAACCAGAAACGCGAGAAATCGGCACGATGACCGAAGCAGCCAGCAAAAAGCAAAGGGAGCTCGAGTGCCGACGGGTAACCGATAAGGTGGATAAGCTCATGAGCAGTGAGGAAAACTTAAACTTCCTAAAAGAAATGGTTAAGTGCGAGTGGCCGGACAATGTGTTTAAGAAGATCCGCAGTGGCAAAGGAAGTGTAATGGCAACTGGAGCGGAGGAGGACATATTAGTGGTTATTGAGGTGAATGAAGCGAGCACTAATCCGCTTGTAAAAAGAATTATGGACGTGCAGCCACAAGTTAAAAACATAATTAGCCAGGGCCTATTAGGAAGCGGGAAGATGATGTATACATCTAGCAAGTATGCGATCGCAATAAATGACGATGAAGAAGGCGAGACGGAGGACATAGTTAGGTACACTTTTCTCATAGGAGCAGACAAGCAGGAGCCGGTAGATAAGCAAGTTGAGACTATGTACCAGGCGCTAGAACGAATCAAAAGCATAAGAAGAAATAAGCACAGAGGAAAAGTAAAAATGGCCTGTGCGTCAACGGACGGTAATCAGGGAAGCCTGTTACGGAAGATACTCGAGTACGTGCATAGAGGTGAAGAGCAAATTGAAATACAGGTGCACGCCAGATTAGGTACCAGAGAAAGGGACGAAGGCCGCAAGCAGGCAAGTGAAGAATGGCAGGAGGTAAGACATAAACCCAGAAGAGAGTTGAACCCGAAGCGGTGATTATTAAAAAGGCCGAGGGGATGTCCTACGCGGACTTACTAAAGACTGTAAAGGAAAAGGTTAACCTAACCGAAGCAGGAGTCCAGGTCAAAGCGATTCGACAGACGCGGGCCGGCGACTTATTAGTCATGGTAGGCGAAGGCA
Organism: Ctenicera cuprea; assembly: GCA_958336395.1. Classification (NCBI taxonomy): domain Eukaryota; kingdom Metazoa; phylum Arthropoda; class Insecta; order Coleoptera; family Elateridae; genus Ctenicera; species Ctenicera cuprea. The sequence continues at coordinate 21,439 of OY284486.1, read as the reverse complement.
CGGCTACACAACTGAAAGAGGCGGTGAAAACAAACTGCGGCACCATAGACACCAGAACTCTGGGAGGTATCAAGGAAACTACGATACACATCAGAGATGTGGATGCGGTTACCACGGTAGACGAGGTGAGAGAAGCTATTGAGAAAACAGTTAGCGAGTCGGAAAGGGGAGCTATCAGAGTACAGTCTCTTAGACCGAGCTATGGGGGAAATCAGATAGCAACGGTGATAGCATCAGCGGCAGCTGCTGAAAGACTTGCTCAAATGGAGTGGATAAAAATAGGATGGGTAAAATGTAGGGTTCAGACGAGAGTACCCGTAATTAAATGCTACCGGTGCTGGGAATACGGACATATAAGAGCGGAGTGCAAAGGCACTGATAGGAGGCGGCTCTGCCTTAGATGCTGCAGCGAGGAACACATGGCTAGAGACTGTGCATATGAACCTGTGTGCCCTCTTTGTACGGAAGGGAGTCAACAACACAGGGCAGACACTATGGCTTGCCCTGTCTTTAGAAAAGCACTGGGAGAAGCGAGGCGGAAACGTCAAGTTCAACATTAAGTTTATCCAAGTAAATGTGAATAGAAGCGTTGCCACGCATGATTTGCTAGAGGCGACAGCTTCAGAAATGGGTGCCGATGTACTAATTATTAGCGAACCAAATAAGGCCAAAGTGAATAGATGTGATCAGTGGGTTGCGGACATAAATAAAGATGCGGTTGTAGTAATCAGAAATAGTGAAATGGTTATTAGTGATAAGGGAGCAGGCGAGGGTTTCGCGTGGGTGGATGTAGGGCAACTGCGCATAGTCAGCTGCTATATCTCCCCAAACTGCAGTAGTGAGTTCTTCGAGCAAGTGTTAGAAGATGTGCAAAGGGCAACGGGAAACAAGATGTTGGTAGTGATCGCGGGTGATTTTAACGCCAAGTCTCCGTTGTGGGGATATACTTTCGAGAATCGACGAGGAAGACTCTTGTCCGAATGGATGGCAGCCAGGGGATTGGTCGTGCATAACACGGGGAGAGAGCCCACATTTGAAAGAGGGAACAGCAAATCGATTATTGACTTGACCCTTTCAACAGAACGTGTTGTAGGAAGTATCACTGGATGGAGAGTGCTTAAGGACACAGAAAGCCTCAGCCCCCACAAGTACATTTATTATGAGATTGCCGACAGAAGAAATGTCTCGGAGCAGATACCAAAGAAGGTAAAGGGCTGGATCATTAACAGATTAAACCAGGATAGGTACGTAGAGGTACTAGAGGACGAAATCTTTCGGTCCACAAGCAAAACGGACGTCGAATGTGTTAAAATCATGACAAGGGCATGCGACGCCTCTATGCCCCAGAAGCATCCGCGGAAGCTAAGACACCGTAAACAGATATACTGGTGGAGTGATGAGATCAGGGAACTTAGGACAAGTGCCATTGGTATGAGAAGGAAACTGGTACGATCAAGGCAGAGAAATCCAGATGAGGCGGAAATACAGGCCCACGAAATAAACTATAGAGCTGCCAAGAAGAAACTCAGAGAAGCCATCAAAAAAGCGAAGGACAGAGCATGGACGAGATTGTGTGATGAAGTAGAGGACGATGTGTGGGGTATGGGGTACCAAATTGTCGCTAAGAAACTGAAAGCCCCAACGACTAAATTATTGCCAGAAATGATAGCAAGGGTGGTGGATGCCCTATTTCCTAAGCATCAAAGAATAGAATGGCAGAGGACACCAGTGGAACAACTCCCAATGTTTGAGAGAGAAGAGCTCATGAACGCAGCTGAGAAGATCAAGACGGGAAAGGCGCCGGGGCCTGATGGCATACCGCCCGAGGTTATGAAGATAACGGTGAAACACGTCCCAGATTATATTCTGGAGGTATACAACAAGCTCTTGGGGGAGGGCACCTTTCCTAAAGCATGGAAGGTTGCAAGAGTGGTACTAATTAAGAAGCCAAACAAGCCAGAGCATATAGAAACGTCGTATAGACCTATCTGCCTCCTGGACGCAGCGGCGAAGGTCTTTGAAAGGCTGATAGCGGAGAGAATTAGACAGGAGCTAACAGAAAGAGACGATCTTTCCGACGACCAGTACAGATTTCGCAAAGGGAGGTCCACGATTCATGCGCTACGGAAAGTCGTTGATATAGCTAGGGGTGAGATGGCAAAGACCTTAAAAACCAGAAAGTTATGTGCCATAGTAACACTGGATGTAAGGAACGCCTTTAATTCGGCGAACTGGAGGAAAATTATCGATGAGTTAGAGAGGCGTGGGATCTCCCCTTACCTAATCAGGATAACAAAGAGTTACCTGTCGAATAGAGTTATTAATATCGAGGGAGAAAAAATTGAGGTGACAAGCGGAGTCCCACAAGGATCGGTTATGGGACCTCTGTTGTGGAACTTACTCTACGATGGAGTGCTGAAACTGGACTTACCAGATGGCGTTAAGACGGTCGCGTTTGCCGACGATCTGGTTGTCGCCGTGGTGGCTAAAACAGCCATCGAAGTCATGGAGAAAACCAATGCCGCGGTTGGGACGATTAGTGAGTGGATGCGTGGTGCAGGGCTGGAGATAGCCCCAGAAAAAACAGAAGCGTTGATGGCAGTCGGCAGGAAAAAATACGAACCGGTTCAGTTTTTAGTAGAAGGAGTTTCGATCTGCCCGATGGATAAGATTAAATATCTGGGGGTCATGTTAGACAGGCACCTCTCATTCGGAGAGCATGTGAAGACGGTGACTGCAAGGGCAACAAGGGTTATATCCTCCCTCACAAGGTTACTCCCAACAATGGCGGGTGCAGGTGAAAAAAAAAGACGAATTCTGGGAAGTGTAGCGGAGTCGATTCTCCTGTATGCCGCACCAGTGTGGAAGGATGTCTTCTGCATTAAGAAGTACAGGGTGATGATAGAGAGATTCCTGAGGAAGATGTACCTGCGGATTTGCAGGGGGTACCGCACAATCAGCACAGATACGGCGGGCGTGCTTGCTAGATGTATTCCAATCGAGTTACTGGCAGAAGAACGTACTGCAACTTTTGGACGCAGCAAGGCAGCGAAGAGAGAGGCTAGGGACCTCACACTAACGAGATGGCAAGAGAAGTGGGAGAGCAGCTCTAAAGGTCTGTGGACTAGAAGACTGATCCCTGACATAAGAAGATGGGCGAAACGGGAATACGGTGAGATAAATTATCACCTAACGCAGGCGCTCAGCGGTCATGGATGCTTTCAAAACTATTTGTATGGCATAGGCAAGGCGGAAACAGACACGTGCCTTTATTGTGGAGACAACGACAGCCCTGAACACACTATGTTCTTCTGCCACAGATGGCAGGAAGTGAGAAGAGAAGCCTCTGAGACGGTGCATAGAGTAATCACAGCGGACAACATCGTGGACATCATGCTGGAAAGTGAGCCAGAATGGAGGGCAGTAGAGCAAATGGTGAAAACAATTATTCAAACCAAGGAGCAAGACGAGAGAACCCGGGAAAGGGAGCAACGAAGAAGGTAGGAAGTTTTTAAGACAGGCTGCAACTCGAAGAATTACGAAAGTGGTTCCGAGTTGTGTGTTGTGTGTGAGGGGAGAGGTTTTTAGTCGGTAAGAATCCGGCACACCTGATAGCACGGGCTACAGGCGTCTATGCAAGATTTTCCTCTTCCTACAAAAAAAAAAAAAAAAAAAGGTTAGGTTAGGTTAGGTTAGGTTAGGTTAGGTTAGGTTAGGTTAGGTTAGGTTAGGTTAGGTTAGGTTAGGTTAGGTTAGGTTAGGTTAGGTTAGGTTAGGTTAGGTTAGGTTAGGTTAGGTTAGGTTAGGTTAGGTTAGGTTAGGTTAGGTTAGGTTAGGTTAGGTTAGGTTAGGTTAGGTTAGGTTAGGTTAGGTTAGGTTAGGTTAGGTTAGGTTAGGTTAGGTTAGGTTAGGTTAGGTTAGGTTAGGTTCTCTCGGGAGTTGCACTCCTAGAGAGCGCGTCCCCTAGGTGGCGGATGGGGGAAGTCCTGATGGGATTGCTGTGAATATACAATAAGCAGCCGTGGACCAAATGCTGGGTATGTCTTTGTTTCAACTTGCCTTGGGACATGCTCTCTTCTATTACATCTTTACTGTCTGGTCTCTCTTGGCCGACTCTTGTACTTCTGACCCCGACGCTATTAGGCAACGAGGGCTAGGGGTCAACTCTCTTTCAGCTATTCCTTCAGTGAGTATGGCTATGGCTACGGACACGCGAAAGGTTGTTGTTGCATACCTATTGAAAGCTACAGTAAGAAGACGACCCCAGCAATGACACGGACATGAAATATAGAAAATATGGACTCAAACAAAATAGGAGAAGTGTTTACGGTGCAGGGGCTCGGATCCCCAGTACCGGTCGGAGTAGGGGGTGGGCGAGCAGGCCCCCGCCGACCGTCAGCCAGCGACTGCCCAGGCTCTTTGGTGGATAACCAGGCTGAGGAGCACAGCTTAATTACTGGTACCAAAACCGCAGAAATGGAAAATGAAAGAAAGAAAAAGGAAGAAGATAGGAAAAGAAAGGAAGAGGAGCGGAAAATACTCTTTGGAAGAAGAGACTCCCTTCCGAGAACACCGCCAAAAGCTAGAGAGGAGGAGAGAGGAACACCCGCCGCCAGCCGGGAGAACTCAGCTAGTAAAAATACAGAGACAATAACCCTGACTGCAATTTTAGCACAAGAAGGGGAAGAAGAAACCAGTAATGGAAACGGGGAAGAAAAAACCGTGGTAGAAGAGATGGAAGGAGATGATGTTTTTATCGCACAACGAAGTTCAAAGAAGAGAAAAACTAGATCAAGCCCTTCCGCTCCCAAGAGAAAGGAGGGGAACAAAATGCTCCTGCTACTCAGGAAAAAAATTGAAGACTTAGTTAATTTTGGAAAGGCCAACAAAAGCGTACACAGGGAAGTGAAAAAGATGGCTGGGGAACTGGAAGGACTCATAAGCAAAACAATCAGGACAAACAAAGAAGAGCAGGAAATAAACATGAAAATAGAAGTGGAAAACGAACATCTGAGGGAATGGGCTAAAAGTGTGGAAAAAAGTAAGCAGACGGGCACTACCGATATGGGTACGACACCAGCACGAGAGACAGAAGTGACATCTAGAAGTACACAGATATTAAATCTGCACAGTAGGACTACAGCTACCACGCAAACGGAGAAGACTGAAACAGTAAAGGAAGCAAAACTAAGGAAGGAGGCTTCGACACAAACGGATAGAATTGAAATAGAAAGAGTGGATGAGGTAAATAAATACGAGGCGGAAGAAAACCATAAAGCGAAGGAAATCCGGGAGAGCATTGGAAAGGTGACTAATATCGACGAGATATGGGATATTATCAAAGAAAAATGGCCGCAAAGAACGTATGAAAGGACCAGCGTGGTAATAGGTAACCCGATGAGTGCAAATAGAAACTGGGACCTGGCAGTATACGTAGAAGAGACACAGATGACGAAGGGAATTGCTAGACAATTCAAAGATAGATTTCCGGAGCTAGCAGAGTTAAAGAGTGAGGAAGGCGTTGCTTACATAACGCATACAGTGAGAATCCCAGAACAAGAGGGGTATCAAGGGAGGGAGAGACATATATATAAACTGACACCGGGAGAGGAAGCAAATGGAGGAGAAAGAGTGAACGCACTGGCTGTGACTCTGAAGAGATTTAAAAACCTCGCGGAACGAAATGGGAGAGTGAAAATAGCTCTGCCAACACCGGAGGGCATGGACGCCGAATTGGTTCGGAAAGTGGTGGAAATTGTTTTTGCTTGCACTAACATGCAGTTGGCGTTGCATGTCCCAATGAAAAGAAAAGGAGCCTCACAACTGACAGAGCAAGAAGAGAGAGGACAGGATAAGGACAAAATAAAGGAGAGGGAAGAAAATGAAGAAGTAGACCAGAACGAGCAGGTGGGAAAATGGAGAAAATCCGAAACAAGGAGTAGAGGAGGAAAATATAGTGGAAAAGTGGAAATTGAGAGGAAAGAAACATCAGAGCATGAAAAGATGACATATGTGGCCCTAGTGAGACAAATGCAGAAGACCGTTAACATAAAAGACACAGGGGTCAGAATAAGAAACATCAAGGAAGTCAGAAACGGAAACATAGAAATAACGATGATAGGGAAAAAAGAGGACAGGGAAGCTCTTAGTAAACAAATGGAAGATAAACTGGTAGACCTGATAAAAGTAAAAGAGGTCGAAGAAAAGAAAAGGATCTTATTCATAAAGGACATACATGAGGTAACAACAACGGATGAAGTAAGGGAAGAGATTACCGAACAATTGGAAAGAGGTAGTATGAAGGAAGAAGAGTTGAGCATAACAATGGCAACTAAGCCAAATAAAGGGGGAGTGCTGTACGCCAAGGTAATGTTGGGAAACAAAGAAGCCAATACACTGCTAAGAAGGGGAAGGATAAGAATAGGATGGAGTCTATGTAGGGTAGAAGAGTACAGCAAACCACGAAGATGCTATAAATGCCTGGGTTTTGGACACATAGCATTAAATTGTAATAAGGAAGAAGTGGAGAAGGATAGGTGCTATAAGTGCTGCGAGCAGGGTCACAAGGCAGTGGACTGTACTAATAAACCGGGATGCTCATATTGCAATGTAAAGGGACATAGAGCGGACGAGATGGCATGCCCAGAATACCAGAGGCAGGCGGGGTTGATGTGGAGAAATAGGAAGGGTGGAAGACGCAACAACAATGGAAGAAGCTAATATAAATATTATGCAGTGCAACTTGGGGAGGAGTAGGGCGGCTATGCAGCTGCTAAACAAAACCGTTGAAGACAACAAAATCGATATAGTTATTATGGCAGAACCCAACATAAATGCAATAAGTGTAACGTTTTCAACGCTTTAACCCTTTCAGTCACGAATTTTCATTTTTTATTATAAAATTTTGAAACCTTGGGAACAAGTTATATGATTTTTTTAAAGAATTTTTGGTAGTTATTTTAACCCCCCCCCCCCTTTCCGTTTTGAAAGCAGAGAGTGTGCACTGTAGTGTACGCTGTGACCTTACGTAACGGTATTGTACATCAAAATGTTTTAAATTCAGATACACCTCAGGCAATACTTATACTAGGCAAGACAAGATTATTTATTTTTATTGATTGAAATATGGTACAACGAAAATATTGCTGTATTGTAGCAGCGGTAGAGACATTTTTAGATGTAGCCGAGGAAGTCATTGGCACATCCGAAACAACTTTGCTGGGATCGTCAATTTCGTCTATCCTGCTTAGAATCTAAAATACAATAATATATTAGATTACTATATCGACAAACAGTAGGTGTCCATATGCCTTCTAACGGGGATGTATGGTTGCTCTCCCTACCATAGTCATCTTCATCGCTGAGTTCTTCCACATCAGAAAGACCCTGCTCAATTAGCTCAAAAAGCTCTTGGTGTGATAGGGGTCTCTTATCTGGCATTTCTTTGCCAAAATACATTATTTAGATGGAAGAATTAAAAAAAAAAAGAGGTTATGTATACCAAACAATACTATTACGCAGAGTCACACTGGCTACTATAGTGCACACACTTTAGACGCTCAAAAATAATATAGAAAATTAAAAATAGCTAAATTTGCCCGTGCTACACACTAAAATACACCTTTCTAGTTACATATAAAAATTATGAACCGATACAAACAGGGAAAAACCCTATAAACTATTATTTATGAAAGCGCTACAGATCCCTGTAAATTTTAACGCAAGTGTCAACATTTGAATAATGTTATAATTTTTGCCATTCAAATTCAGATGGCGATATTTGTCAGGTTTGTAAAAGAATACTGTACAACACTGTACCCAAAGTTAAAATGATTATTACCGAACACAAATCATTTTACAACCTTATATTGTTGGCGTACACCACAGTGTACGCGGTGACTGAAAGGGTTAAGACGTTTTCCGTGTAACGTTCTCGTCTTTACTACGTTCGAATCACGTTAAATTATTTATATTTGTTTCGAGTAGCTTCAGGGAGTTGTCCAGGGTTCACCTGGGTTACCAGAACCTTTCAATAATGTACAAATCGGAAACGGGTTAAATTAATATCAATATAATATATATAACTATGTACAATTTAACTAAATGTATGTATTCACTGGAAAATAAAATTAAGTACTTCAATTTGTTATAAATAAATGAAATATTAATTTCGGAAACGCTGTTTTAATGCGTCTGGTGGCATCTAAATTTCGGCCGCACTCTGTATGGTACGGTTTTTCCGAATTCGCTCTGGACGTCTGGGTACGCTGGCGCGTCAACGGCCTTGTTGGTTTAAAACGCCAGTCTCTGCGCTTCTTAGCGGGCGACCGGCTGGTATTCGAAACCTACGCAAAATTAGTACGTTTTCGTCGTGCATTCTGTATCAATACAGGACGAATAAATTCGGGAACAGTTCATAAGTGTCATTAAACGTTTTAACGGTAGTTTCTGACTTTAAAAACAACGGTTACCAATATAGTACAAAGTAGTGACTTCGCCTGCAATTTCAAAATGTAAGTGAAACAAACAATGCTAGTTTAAAATACTTTCCACTAAAATCACACCTGTTGATTACGCTTTAAACAACCAGGCTGCGTTTGGGTATCAACTATTCGTTGTTTTATCTGTTGCAGGGAGTATTATACTAATTGGTTTAATGAATGTTAACTTCTTTCGCCATGCGATGAAGTACATTTACGGAGGGGTAAATTAACCACAAACTACTGACAGTTTCGCCTAGTACGTTTGGAAATTCCCCAGGATAACACACCTCAAGATTCGTAGGATATTGCACCCCGTAATCTGAGATTAACATCGATTTCCCCTGTGATTTTTCACCCAGGAAAAAGTCAACAGTTATTTAGCAAGATAGTGAACTGACAATACTTGAAGGTCCTGCGCCTCCAACTTTATCGCTAATTCACTACGGAAGAAACAGTTGGCCTCTGAAGCATTGAACACCACGCTCCAAGAGTTGACTGTTAATAATTACTGTCCTCTGACATAAACAGGTTCGTACATCGAAAGTGATCCCAAATCGCAACTGATAAGCTTTAACGCAACTTTTAATTTCAGGTAAAAGTGATTCGTGAACTGCACTTTAATACTTGCCGGAATTTGGAACATGTGAATGCAAAACCGGCTGGATCTCTCGGATGTCGGTAAACTGGTAACTGGAACAGTAATAAAATAATTACAACAATTATAATTCAATTGACGGCGTACACTGATGAACAGTTCGGTTTGTTTTCAGTAAAACAATTCGGAAACGGCTGGATTTTCTGGTATGAATTCTTTAACTACTTTTAAACTGTATTTATTTAAATGTGAACTCAAATACACAGGCTAAGTTCAAACTGTATATTCGCCAGCCAGGCTAGCGAATTGTTTGACCGGACGGTTTGACCCCACGGGTCTGAGTCTCTGGAGGAGCTCAGTCGGAGTCTGACTCTCTGTCGGAGTCGGAGTCGGATTCTTCTCTCGGAGTCGGAGTCGGAGACTGTGTCCGACTCTCTGTGGGAGTCGGATTCGAAGACTGTGTCCGACTCTCTGTGGGAGTCGGATTCGAAGACTGTGTCCGACTCTCTGTGGGAGTCGGATTCGAAGACTGTGGATTCGGCAGCTCCTTTCGTTTTTATAGCTAACCCAGCTCAGCTTGCGGTTCGACTGTCGCGCATTTCCCTCTCTGTTTGTAGTGGGAGATGTCATCGCTCAGTCATCTGAGATGGGTCGGTACTAGAAGCGCCATCCGCGCCTTTTTCGTGAACTAAGGGCGGTGTTCGTCTAATTAAAATTGTAAAACTACAAATACGCGAATTTTGCGCGCTCTATACTTTGAATACAATTTTACCCTGTCACATAAGAGGAAACGAATGGTACAAAGACGGGAGGAACGACGCAACAATACGTATATACAACAAGAAGATTGAAGTGCAAGGGTATGCAGAAGAAGAGGTTGGTTTCGTTTGGGTGGAACTGGAAGAAGTGGTAGTGTACTCGTGTTACTCCTCTCCAAACATTGCTAGAGTGGAGTTTGAGAACTTCTTAATAAGACTGGGAAGAAGCATAAAAAGCCAGAAGGGGAGGAAAAACATATTGATCGCCGGGGACTTTAACGCCAAAGCCAACTTATGGAGCGGAAATAAGACAGACGAGAGGGGCGACATGATGGTCGAATGGATGGCGGAACACCATCTGGCCTGCCATAACCATGGAGATATGCCAACCTTCGAAAGAGGAATTAGCAAAACACAGATAGATGTGACAATGAGCACGGAGGGGATGGCAACATATTTAAAAAATTGGAGGGTAAAAGAAGAAGAAAATCTTAGTCTGCACAACAACACACTGACACTGACACTGACTAGAAAAGAGGAGAGGAGAAATAAAGAAGAAGAGAGACCCAATGGTAAAGGATGGAGGATTAGAGAAGATAGGATGGAAACCTTCATCAAATACCTGGGGGAAGAGATCGAAAGAGTAGAAGATAACACAGATATAAGAAAAGGAGTGGAAGTACTAACCAGGGCAGCAAACAAAACCTTTGAAAATAAAGAAAAGGGATAAGGGATAAAAAGCTCGAAATTGCTCCACAAAAGTCTGAAGTGCTAATACTATACGGAGGAAGAACGTTAAAAAACGCACAAGTGAAGGTGAAAGTAGGCGGTGTAAGCATAGAGGCAAAAGAACATATTAAATACCTGGGGGTAACATATGGAAGGAACCACGATATGCGGGAGCATATTAACATAGTGGTGAAGAAGGCTGAAAAGGCGGCAGCAGCCCTTGGAAGGCTTATGCCGAACTTAGACGGACCAAGAGCCAGCAAAAGAAGAGTCCTAAACTCAGTAGCAAACTCACTAGTGCTGTATGCTGCGCCAATCTACGTAGAAATAATAAGAAAAAAGAAGTATAGGGAGGCGGTAGTAAAAATACAGCGAAAAATGGCTATAAGAATAGCGAGCGCATACCGGACGATTTCCACAGAGGCGGTCCAGGTCATAGCGGGCACGATCCCTATAGACCTTCTGATAGAAGAAAGGGCGGAAATGTTTATGAAAGAAAAAGAAAGGAAAAAGGAGATAAGGCAAGAAACCGAAAATAAATGGTGCGCAAGATGGGAAACAGATACGGGAAAGGCGACATGGACAAAAAAATTGATAATGAACCTAAAGGCATGGAACAATAGAAAACATGGAGAGGTGGGATACTGCCTGACGCAGGTTCTAGGGGGTCACGGGTGCTTCGGGCAGTACCTGGCTAGATTCAAGATTAAAGAAAGTGATGGATGTGTTTACTGCGAAGGGGTAACTGACACAGTAGAGCATACGATGTTCGAATGCGGAAGATGGCGAAATGAAAGAAGTGAAGCAGAGAGGTTACTAGAAAGAAGACTAGGAACGAATAACCTAATAGAAATTATGCTAGAAAGCGAAGAAAACTGGAAGATAGTAAGAAACATGGTCAACAGGATAATAAGGAAAAAAGAAGAAGAAGAGAGAATACAGAAAAGAGCCAGGGAAGAAAACGGTGCAAGGGGTGATGAGTAATAAAAAGTGGCTTGTGGAAATGTGAAATGTGATATGTGATACCTCATCTGTGATACTTCATCTGTGATACATAAGCTAAAAAATATATGTGAAATGTGTTAAGTGGAATGTAACGTGTGATACATAAATAAATAAAATGTGATAAAGAAAAAGCGGAGATAAGAAAAATACAGGAAAGTAAAGAAACGAGGAGAGAAGGAAACTACATCAAATACTCACTTCCGCCCTGAAGGTATGCCCTATGGTGATTCCAGGTCGGAAATACACTAGAGAGGAGGGGGAGGGGTTTTTAGTCAGTAAAAATCTGACACTACCAAGTCGCAAAGGCAACAACCAGTGACTTGGTGTCTTATGAAGATTTTCCCCTCCTCCGAAACAAAAAAAAAAAAAAAAGGGCAGGTTAGGTTAGGTTAGGTTAGGTTAGGTTAGGTTAGGTTAGGTTAGGTTAGGTTAGGTTAGGTTAGGTTAGGTTAGGTTAGGTTAGGTTAGGTTAGGTTAGGTTAGGTTAGGTTAGGTTAGGTTAGGTTAGGTTAGGTTACCCAAAATGCTATGAATGTGGAAAGGATGGGCACCGGGCGGCAACTATGGCTTGCCCTAGATACAGAAGGGCGGTAGCTGAAGCCAAAGAAAGAAAAGACAACATACGCGTAGAGGCAAAAAATAAACCGGATCCGGAAAACAAAAAGCCAGAAAGGGAGACCACGAACAACCAAAATGATTAAAGTTTTACAAGCCAACACAATGAGATCGGCGGCCGCGCAAGAACTTTTAAACAAAACCGCGCAGGAACTTAATATAGACGTAGTAATAATGTCCGAGTATAACATAAGACTGACCAAAACAAATGTATGGTTCACAGACAACCGAGGTGACGTAGCAGTGAGAGCAATTAACAAACAAACTAAGATACATAGCAGCGGCAAAGGAAACGGGCACATCTGGGTAAAAACTGGGGATATAATAATATACGGATGCTATATCTCACCAAACATAGATACTGAAAACTACGAAGCATACCTAAGGGATCTAAGGGACAGTATGAAAGCACACAAAAGACAAAAGATAATAGTTGGAGGCGACTTTAATTCAAAATCCCCAATCTGGGGATCCGCTCAAAGCGACAAAAAAGGAGATATACTAGCAGAATGGATGGCGCAAGAAGACTTGGAAATAGCTAACAGGGGGAACAAACCAACATTTATTAGAAGGGACAGCAAATCCAGAATAGATCTAACTTTCTACACGGCCAATTTGGAAGGAAGAATTGAAGACTGGGTGGTAAGAGACGAAGAAACACTAAGCGACCACCAGTATATAACTTTTAATATTAGGACACAGAAACAAAAACCAGAGACAAAAGAAGAAGAGACAAGGGGCTGGAGAGTGAAGCAAGAGTTATACCAGCAATTTGCCATAAAACTAGAGAAAAATATGAATAGCGAACAATACAAAGAAGCCACGCCAGAAAGATGTACCGCCGTAATCAGTAAAACTTGCAACGAAACGTTTAAGAGAAGGGCAAGTAACCAAAGAAATAAAAAGGCCATATACTGGTGGTCGGAGGAAATAGCCGAGATAAGACGGAAATGCCTGCATTCAAAACGAACCCTAGTAAGGGCAAACGCTAAGACCACCGTACCTCAGGAGGAGAGAGAAAGACTAACCGAAGAATACGGAAGACATAGAGGAATATTGAGAAAGGCCATCAAATCCGCCAAAGAAAAGTCTTGGAAGAAGGTGTGTGAGGAAATAGACAACAATATATGGGGAGACGGATATAGAATTGCATGCAAAAAGCTAAGAATACTGCCCAAACAAGAGATGACAGAAAAAGAAAAAATAAGAGAAACGGAAAAACTATTTCCAAAGCACGAGATATTAAACTGGCACCAACTGATAGAGACCGAAGTAGGCAACGAAGGGCCACCATTCACAGAAGAAGAACTGAAAGAAGCGGCAAAAAACATGAAAGACGGAAAATCGCCAGGAGTAGACGGAATAACATCAGAAATCACGAAACTGATGGTACAACTACACCCCCAATACTGCCTGAAAATGTATAATAAATTGCTGGAGGAAGGACGATTCCCCAACATCTGGAAGGAGGCAAGATTAGTATTCCTGGAGAAAGAAAAAAAGCAACAAGACGCCCCAACAAAATACAGACCCCTGTGCATGCTGAATACCTTAGGGAAACTTATGGAAAGGCTGATAAGAGATAGAATACTTAAAGAACTGGAGGAAAAAGGAAACCTATCCGAAAATCAATACGGATTTATAAAGAAAAAATCTACAATAGATGCAATGAGCGCAGTACAAAAACTGGCAAAAGAGGCAAAAACGGGAAACTATAAGAAAAAGAAGTTCTGCGCAATGATAACCCTAGACGTCGAAAATGCGTTCAATACGGTACCATGGAAAGGTGTGATCGAAGAACTCACCAAGAAGAGCATAAGCAATTATCTGATTAAAATTGTCTGTAGCTATTTTACAGATCGAAAAATAATAATCAGTGCACAGAACAAGATGGATCAGACGAGTGGAGTTCCACAAGGATCGGTTCTTGGACCGATACTGTGGAACATCTATTACGACCCAGTACTGAAGCTAGCAGTCCCCCAACAAGTAAAGCTCATCGCCTATGCCGACGACCTTGCAATTGTTGCCATAGCAAAGACGGCAGAAGAACTGACAGCAAAAATCAACAAAACAATCCAAATAGTAAGCAGGTGGATGACACACAGAAAACTTAAGCTAGCCCCACATAAAACAGAAGCGGTAATACTGGAGGGGCGTAGGACGATTAGAGAACTTACAATAAAAGTCGAGGACATAGAAATACGAACAACAGAGGCGCTGAAGTACTTGGGCGTAATTTTTAACCGAAATATGAATATGACGAGACACATAATAGAAGCGACCAAAAAAGCAAGTAATACAGTGACAGCGTTAACCAAAATTATGCCAACTATAGGGGGCGCCAGAAGCAGCAAAAGACGCGTTCTGGCTTCCGTACTATACTCCGCCGTCTTATACGGAGCACCAATATGGAAAGACGCAATAAAAATGAAGAAATACAAAAGCATGCTAGAAAAAATTCAGAGGAGAATACTGATCAAGATCTGCATGGCATACAGAACGACATCAACGGAGGCACTGCAGGTAATTACAATGAGCTTACCTATAGATTTAATGGTAGAGGAAAGAGCCAAAATACATGAATATAAAAACACAAGGACGGCCAAAGACATAAAAGAAGAGTCTATCGCCGCATGGCAAAATAGATGGGACAATCTAGAGACAAAGGCAATATGGACAAAACGCCTGATTCCGAACATAGCGGAATGGAGCAAAAGAAAGTTCGGCGAGGTCAACTATTACTCCACACAAGTCCTGACCGGGCACGGGTGTTTCGCGTCATACCTTAAAAGAATGAAGATACAAGAAGAAGAAAGTTGTTATTACTGCGGCGAAACGGATACGACGGAGCATACCGTCTTCCATTGCGAACGATGGAACCAACAAAGAATGGAAATGGAACTGGTAGTAGGAGAGACTTTAACACCAGAAAACCTGATAGCAGGTATGCTAAAAACTAAAGAGAATTGGGAAGAGATAAATAAAAAACTAGTAGAAATTATGGAAACCAAGGAGACAGAAGAGCGAACAAGACAGAGAGCAAGAAGAGATGCCAATTAAAACAACCGCATGAGCTAATTAAAAACATACACTAATCTAATACGAATACAGAAGGAAAAGCATAACAATGGTATCCAACAGACACCCTGAAGTAATGCTACGGTGGTCCCGGGGTGCCCGTTCACTAACCAGGGAGGGGTTTTAGTGGGTAGAAATCCCACAGTATCTGGCGGAATAGAAGGTCTTCCCGCCAGGTCCCTTTTGAAGGTTTCCCCTCCAACAAAAAAAAAAAAAAAAAAAAAAAAAAGGTTAGGTTAGGTTAGGTTAGGTTAGGTTAGGTTAGGTTAGGTTAGGTTAGGTTAGGTTAGGTTAGGTTAGGTTAGGTTAGGTTAGGTTAGGTTAGGTTAGGTTAGGTTAGGTTAGGTTAGGTTAGGTTAGGTTAGGTTAGGTTAGGTTAGGTTAGGTTAGGCTAGGTTAGGTTAGGTTAGGTTAGGTTAGGTTAGGTTAGGTTAGGTTAGGTTAGGTTAGGTTAGGTTAGGTTAGGTTAGGTTAGGTTAGGTTAGGTTAGGTTAGGTTAGGTTAGGTTAGGTTAGGTTAGGTTAGGTTAGGTTAGGTTAGGTTAGGTTAGGTTAGGTTAGGTTAGGTTAGGTTAGGTTAGGTTAGGTTAGGTTAGGTTAGGTTAGGTTAGGTTAGGTTAGGTTAGGTTAGGTTAGGTTAGGTTAGGTTAGGTTAGGTTAGGTTAGGTTAGGTTAGGTTAGGTTAGGTTAGGTTAGGTTAGGTTAGGTTAGGTTAGGTTAGGTTAGGTTAGGTTAGGTTAGGTTAGGTTAGGTTAGGTTAGGTTAGGTTAGGTTAGGTTAGGTTAGGTTAGGTTAGGTTAGGTTAGGTTAGGTTAGGTTAGGTTAGGTTAGGTTAGGTTAGGTTAGGTTAGGTTAGGTTAGGTTAGGTTAGGTTAGGTTAGGTTAGGTTGCACTCCTAGAGAGCGCGTCCCCTAGGTGGCGGATGGGGGAAGTCCTGACGGGATTGCTGTGAATATACAATAAGCAGCCGTGGACCAAATGCTGGGTATGTCTTTGTTTCAACTTGTCTTGGGACATGCTCTCTTCTATCACATCTTTACTGTCTGGTCTCTCTTGGCCGACTCTTGTACTTCTGACCCCGACGCTATTAGGCAACGAGGGCTAGGGGTCAACTCTCTTTCAGCTATTCCTTCAGTGAGTATGGCTATGGCTACGGACACGCGAAAGGTTGTTGCTGCATACCTATTGAAAGCTACAGTAAGAAGACGACCCCAGCAATGACACGGACATGAAATATAGAAAATATGGACCCAAACAAAATAGGAGAAGTGTTTACGGTGCAGGGGCTCGGATCCCCAGTACCGGTCGGAGTGGGGGGTGGGCGAGCAGGCCCCCGCCGACCGTCAGCCAGCGACTGCCCAGGCTCTTCGGTGGATAACCAGGCTGAGGAGCACAGTTTAATTACTGGTACAGAAACAGAAATGGAACATGAAAGAAAGAAAAAGGAGGAAGATATGAAAAGCAAGGAAGAGGAGCGGAGAATACTCTTTGGAAGAAGAGACTCCCTTCCGAGAACACCGCCAAAAGCTAAAGAAGAAAAAAGAACACCCGCCGCCAGCCGGGAGAACTCACCTAGTAAAAAAACGAAGACAATAGACCTGACTGCAATTTTAGCGCAAGAAGGGGAAGAAGAAGCCAGAAATGGAAGCACGGAAGAAAAAACCGTGCTAGAAGAGATGGAAGGAGATGATGTTTTCATCACACAAAGAAGCTCAAAGAAGAGAAAAACCAGACCAAGCCCTTCCGCTCCCAAGAGAAAGGAGGGGAACAAAATGCTCCTGCTACTCAGGAAAAAAATTGAAGATTTAGTAAATTTTGGAAAGGCCAACAAAAGTGTACATAGGGAAGTAAAAAAGATGGCTGGGGAACTAGAAGGACTGATAAGTAAAACAATCAGGACAAACAAAGAAGAGCAGGAAATAAACATGAAAATAGAAGTGGAAAACGAACATCTGAGGGAATGGGCTAAAAGTGTGGAAAAAAGTAAGCAGACGGGCACTACTAATATGAGCATGGCACCGGCACGAGAGACAGAAGTGACATCTAGAAGTACACAGATATTGAATCTGCACAGCAGGACTACAGCTACCACGCAAACGGAGAAGACTGAAACAGTAAAGGAAGTAACAGACGTAAAACTAAGGAAGGAGGCTTCGACACAAACGGATAGAATTGAAATAGAAAGAGTGGATGAGGTAAATAAATACGAGGAGGAAGAAAACCATAAAGCGAAGGAAATCCGGGAGAGCATTGGAAAGATGACTAATATCGACGAGATATGGGATATTATCAAAGAAAAATGGCCGCAAAGAACGTATGAAAGGACCAGCGTGGTAGTAGGTAACCCGATGAGTGCAAATAGAAACTGGGACCTGGCGATATATGCAGAAGAGACACAGATGACAAAGGGAATTGCTATGCAATTCAAAGATAGATTTCCGGAGCTAGCAGAGCTGAATAGTGAGGAAGGTGTTGCTTACATAACCCACACAGTGAGAATCCCAGAACAAGAGGGGTATCAAGGGAAGGAGAGACATATATATAAACTGACACCGGGAGAGGAAGTAAATGGAGGAGAAAGAGTGAACGCACTGGCTGTGACTCTGAAGAAACTCAAAAACCTCGCGGAACGCAATGGTAGAATGAAAATAGCTCTGCCAACACCAGAGGGCATGGATGCTGAATTAGTTCGGAAAGTAGTGGAAATTGTTTTTGCTTGTACTAACATGCAGATAGCATTACATGTCCCAATGAAAAGAAAAGGAGCCTCACAAGCTTCACAAGTGACAGAGCAGGAAGCGAGAGGACAGGCTCGTGGCAGTGGAAAAAACAGACAGGGGAGGACCAAATCAGAGGCGCTTATAATAAAAAAGACAGAAGAAATGACATACGCGGATCTCCTTAAATCAGTAAAGGAAAAAGTAAACCTGCGGGATACAGGGATAGAGGTCAAGGCAGTCCGGGAGACGAGAGGGGGAGACCTACTGATAGAAGTAAACAATGGCACTGCCAACCAATTGAAAGACGCTGTCAGGGAAAAAATGAGTGCAGTAATGGTGAAAAAGATGAGTGGGCTCCAAGAAAGGACCCTTCATATTAAAGGAATAGACGGAGTGACTACTGAGGAGGAGGTGAAGAAGGCTATCAAGGAAGTGATAGGGGAAACTGATGGACAGCAGTTGAAAGTACAGTCACTAAGGCCATCCTTTGGGGGCAACCAGACATGCACGATAAGGGTGCCAAACCAAATTGCGACAAGATTGCTACAGATAGACCACATCCAGGTGGGGTGGGTTAAGTGTAGGATCCAGGAGAGGGTGGACGTTAAAATGTGTTATAGGTGCTGGGGTTACGGCCACATAGGATCGGGCTGTAAAGGAGAAGACAGGAGTGCATTATGCCGAAAATGTGGTAAAGCAGGGCATACGGCAAAGGACTGTAGCGAAGCGCCGTACTGTGCAATATGCTTGCAAAAAGGACATAGTGCAGGCACTACGGCCTGCAAAGTATTTAGAGGGGTGCTAGCCAGGGAGAGGGGTAAATCTCGCAATGGCCAACTTCTTACAAATTAATGCGAATAGGAGCTCAGCTGTGCACGATCTGATAGAAGCAACTGCGGCTGAGCTCCAGATAGATGTCATAATAGTGTCCGAACCTAATATCCGGGCAGTGACTAAGGGTAGTGGGTGGATGGTAGACAATAACAGGGACGCGGCGATCAAGGTGACAAACCCCAGAGCTGCGGTCGGAAGACAGGGAAGGGGCAGTGGATATGTGTGGATAGAGATGGGAAGTATAAGAATATACAGTTGTTACATCTCCCCTAATGTGGGAATGGATATATTTGAGGAGTTTGTTGGTGGCCTGGAGGATAGTGTACGGGGCGTGCAAGGCGATATGATTGTGGCGGGCGATTTTAATTCTAAGTCGCCCGAATGGGGATCGAGGATGGAGGACAGAAGGGGTAATATATTGACACAATGGATAGCTGCTATGAACCTAATCATACTTAATGATGGTATTCAACCGACTTTCGAGAGGAACGGCTCCTACTCCTTCATTGACATAACATGTGCCTCGGAAGGTCTCTCTAGAAAAGTTCAAAAATGGAAGGTACTGGAAGAGGAGACTTTAAGCCCACACAAGTATATATTGCTGGAGATTGGACCAAACTGTATGGGTAGACAGGATGAAGGAATGACCGGAGGATGGGCGGTAAGAAGACTCGATAAAGATAAAGCTATTGAGGAGCTGGGTAAATGGATAAATGAGGAAGGACAAGATGACTATGAATCCTGTATAAAATATCTGACTAAAGCGTGTGACGCGGCAATGCCCAGAAAAAACAGAACGGGCAGGTATAGAAGGAAGGGAGTGTACTGGTGGTCGGAAGAAATTGCACAGATAAGAAAAGGGACAATAAAAATCAGAAGAGCAATGACGAGGAAAAGGAGAATGGGCAATCAAGATGAGTATGAACAAGCTAGAGTAGAATACAAGCAGGAAAAAAAGAGATTGGTAAAGGCCATACTGAAATCCAAGGACCGACAGTGGCGGAATATTTGTGAAGAGGTGGAGAGTGATGTCTGGGGCGACGGATACAGGATAGTAATGAAAAAACTGCCAACAAATACCAAAATGAGCAAAGAAGTTCAGAGAGAAGTTGCAGAGGCGCTCTTCCCGGTGAACCCAG
This sequence comes from Ctenicera cuprea, assembly GCA_958336395.1. Classification (NCBI taxonomy): domain Eukaryota; kingdom Metazoa; phylum Arthropoda; class Insecta; order Coleoptera; family Elateridae; genus Ctenicera; species Ctenicera cuprea. The sequence goes on along the minus strand of OY284486.1, from coordinate 1,481 downwards.
GGGCTGGTTGGGAGGATCTGCCAAATGAAGAAGTGCAGCTCTTTAAAGTGGAGGACCTGGAGGAAGCAAGGAAGAAAATCAAAACAGGGAGAGCAGCTGGACCCGATGGAATACCGCCAGAAGTAATAAAGCTGGCATGTGAACAGTATCCGCAGTATTTCCTGGACGTCATGAATGGGCTAGTAAGAGAGGGAGTGTTTCCGCACCCCTGGAAGACAGCAAGGCTAGTGCTAATTAGGAAACCCAATAAAACAGACGACACGCCGGCTTCGTACAGGCCTTTGTGCCTATTGAACGTTGTTGGAAAGGTAATGGAGCATTTGATAGCGAGTAGAGTTAGGAAGGAGATGGAAATAAGGGGGGACCTGTCCGACAGGCAGTATGGTTTCCGAAAAGGAAGATCTACGATCATGGCTATTGAGAGAGTATGTAATATAGCAAAAGTGGAAATGAGAAAGACCCTCAAGACCAGAAAACTGTGTGCCCTGATTACCATAGATGTGGAAAACGCCTTCAACACGGCGAAATGGCATCTAATCATGGAAGAACTAGCTAAAAGACAGATACCAGTGTACTTAAGACGAATAATTGGTAGCTATCTAAAGGATAGGTACATAAAGCTGGAAGATGACACAAGTATGAGGGTGACAGGAGGAGTCCCACAGGGCAGCGTTCTAGGCCCCCTGCTTTGGAATGTATTGTACGATGGAGTGCTGGGTCTGAGACTAATGGACGGGGCTGAAGTAGTAGCATATGCGGACGACTTGGCGCTTGTAGCAACAGCTAAAACAGAAGAGCGGTTAATGGAAGTAGTAAATGATGCCATGGAAGAAATAAACGAATGGATGAGAGAAAGGAGCCTCAAGATAGCTAAAGAAAAAACTGAGGCTGTGCTCCTGATTGGAAAGAAAAGAGTAGGGAACATAAGATTTAAGTTGGGTAACTACATCATACAACCCAAAGATAGTGTAAGATACCTGGGGGTCATACTGGACAAAAGTTTAACATTTGGTAAACACGTAGTTATAGTAACAGATAAAGCGAGTAGGGCTACGGCGGCTCTAAGCCGGATAATGCCTAGAGAAGGAGGGGCCTGCGAATCTAAACGACGCATCCTGGGCACGGTTGCGGAGTCAATAATGATGTACGCAGCTACCATATGGGAAGATGCACTGAGGCATAAAAAGTACTTAAATAAAGTGAAGAGCGTACAACGGAAGATGGCTCTCAGAATAATTCGTGGGTACAGAACGGTATCCACGGAGGCGGCAATGGTTCTTGCTAGAGTAATCCCATTAGACATCCTGATAGAGGAGAGAAGGGAAACAATTGGAATGGCAGAGAGGGAAAAAAAAGAGGAGAGGATACACACTATAGCCAAATGGCAAAGAAGATGGGGGGCAAGCGAAAAAGATGTATGGTTACACCGATTGATACCGGATGTCACGGAATGGTATAATAGGGACCATGGAGAGATGGAC